>ML786754.1:445516-481562 GCA_009831015.1 Picea engelmannii | reverse complement strand
TAAAGAAAAGTTTGATGAAAATGCTAGTCTCTTGTTTTTAAAGTTAAGGAAGGTTTGCAGGAATGTGATCATATACACCAGGTCTATTATAGAGCTACAAATCAGATTTGGATGATGAAATTGATGATGGATTTTGGTTGTGGCACATGTTGAGTATATGGTTGAGACAAGTAGTTGATGAGTAGTTGACACATGATTGGAACATACTTGGTACATGGTTGGATGCACTTGTTTATGGGACAGGTTGATTACATGTTGGTGCATGGTTGATGCACTTGTTTATGGTACAAGTTGATTACAGGTTGGTGCATGGTTGATGCACTTGTTTATGGTACAGGTTGATTATAGGTTGATGCATGGTTCAGATTTATTGGTACATGTTTACAATAGTATATCTCACAGTGATAGTGTGACAGTGGTTCCATCATTCTGCCTCTACTTCAGGGTGGTAGGATGGGGCAAGGACAAGTGGTTGTAGCCACCTTCTGGTTGTAGCTGAAGAACATTGGGGGTTGTAGCCTCCTTCTGGTTGTCGCCAGAGATTTGGGGAGTTGGAGCTTCCCTCAAGTTGTAGCTTGAGAAACTAGGGGGTTGGAGCCTCCTTCCAGTTACAGCTGGAAAACAAAGGAAGTTGGTGCTTCCAATGAATGTAATTCTTCAAGACATATAAGAAAAAAATTCCATGGTTTTCTCCCAATTTGGGTTTCCACGTAAAACACTGGTGTACTGTGTATGTGTGTGATTGTTTATTTATTACTGCTCATTATTGGATAATAATTCTACATTGATATAACATTTGAAGAAAAGAATTATAATTAGGTTATTACTGATTCAACCCCCCTCCTAGTAATCCAACAATCCCGAGGTACAAAAAGTGAAAAGTCTCGTTTAACGGTTAAAGGTGGTGACTTAGGAACATAACGGCCCTCGCTACTTTGCCTGTTGGGACTATCAATATTTTTAGTGGGTAAATGTCATGAAGTAAAAGAGAACTTAAAGACCAACCTTTAATTTTAAGAATTACTTTTAAACCAGTGGAAAAAGGTGGCTCCAACGTAGGCTCCAACTAGGGAACCCGTCTTCCTACAAGATGGGAAGAACAATAGACCACGTGCCTGTATTGGGTAAATGGAGTCATTGGCTTTACTCTTGTGAGACTGTTCTTAAGAAGGGGATATAGAGGGGAAAAGAGATTTCATCTTTTACTTCTGAAAAGCTTTACAAAACTCAGATGCTTTTATAAACTTAGCTGCAGTCCCTTTCATGAATTTCGCCTTCTCATTACTGAATTCAGGTCTATCTTAAGACAATCAAAACAGTCCTAAGAAATCCAACAGATCTTGTGGCTTTTGGCTTGCATCAAATGAAATAAATTACATGTTTTTAATTAGGGAGCCCTGTCTAAACTTGGGATGCAGATCCGATTTCGAAAAAATTGGCTACCAGAGCAGAGTGAAATTCACGTATGACAACCTTACAAATATCTCAGATATTGCTTCACTACCAACGAGCCTGTTCAGTACCCCGGTGAAGTTATCTGGCCCTTTTTACTGAATTTCCTTTCACCACCTCGAAATATATTTATGCATTTAAATGCTAAGACAAGGGCAATCATTTTTGAATTTCCTTTCATCATCTCTTTGGACTAGATGGGGGCAATCATTTTTGAATTTCCTTTCATCATTTGTCTTATAATTTACTTTTTAGAGCACGAAATGGGGGCAATCAATTTGTATGAGGAATGATATCTGTGTAATATTTGCATGTGGAGGTCTGTCAACTTACTTTGATTACTCAGTGCCAACCTTCTCTTAACTTTCAAAACACCTTAGCCCATAGGGAGAAAGGGGAAAAGTTAATTCTAGGGATCTTCCTTTGAGAAAGCCTCAATCCTTCGAAACTATTGGAAAACCTAGAATAGTCAGGATCAACCTACGTATAACTTTGTTTAGTAAAATACCGATGAGTTATGAAGACCAGCTTACTTTCCAAAATCTTTTTTACAACTTTCAAAGTTAGAACGTAATCTTGTCTCCCCATGTATGAAAACCTTGAAAGATATTTGTCTTTTTAAGAAGGTAAATCTAAAGACAGAAAGAAGGGTGATGGAGAGATATCTGTAAACTAAAAAAATAGGTGTTAAACAAATTAAAACTGACTCTTGAAACCCTTTTCCCGGAGATGCTTTATTTTCCCTGATTTATCTTGATTACCTCCTATCTTTATCTAGGTGAAATTCTTAAGACCCAGGGTAAGGGGTTGTTCTTTTAATAACCAGTCAAGCGAAAACATTATATTTATGAGATCATTACGACGCTTTGAAGATCCTTGTTTTGAAAAATAAAATTCACAGGAATTCATACCTTTGCCTTAACATTTTAAAATAACGGAAAACCTTTTCTATCACATGTTTTCGGTGAATTTATTCTCTAATATATGACCTTCTGTTTACTCCTTCCACTTGTTTGAGCTGCAAGCCGAAATCCTAAAGGGGAAAAAATGCGAAAAGTATTAGGGTTTTTTTTTTTTTTTACAGAGTTGAATGTATTGAGAATTTTGTATTTCTATTTGTACAAAAATCACTGACATGATTAATTATTGGTGAAAGTAAACTTACCAAAAGGAAATTATGAAATAGAAAGAAAACAAAAAACGGTATATACAGTGGAAAGTTTTTTGGGAACCAATTATTGCATATAATGTGTTAAATAACGCCCGTTGATAGGGGCGTTGAAAATTTTACCGTCCAGATTTTCTAATAGAAACGAATTCTTTCCTTCGGGAGCTGCGACTCTAAATGGTCCATACCAAATATGATCAAATTTACCGTGTTTCGCTGAGTATTCCTTCCTGGCATCCCATCTCAAGACCAGATCGCCCAAGATAAACTCTCTGTCTTTTGCCTTACGGTCAAATAACGTTTTCATGTCATCTTGGTATTTCTGCAACTTTTCGTCTACTTCGACCCTGTGCTGTTGGACTTCAATTAGCTGATTTATCCTTTTGGTGACATGATTTGGTTCTTCTTTCTCATCTTTCCATAGTTTCATCACGGGGAGTGCTAGATTTATCGGTAATACCACATCGGTCCCGTACACCATTTGGAAAGGCGAGGTGCTGATAGATTTTTTTGTGCCTATCTGATTCGCCCATAAGGCGTATTTCAAATGCACATGCCAAGATTTTTTATTATCGTCCAACACTTTCTTAATTACATTGATCAGACTCTTGTTTGAAGACTCGACTAGTCCATTTCCTTGGGGATAATAAGTCGTGGAATGACCGAGTACGATATTGTATTTTTGGCAAAAGCTGATCATAGCCATAGATTTGAAAGCCTGGGCGTTATCTGTAACTATCTTTCAGGGGCAGCTGAATCTAAACAAAATGTTGTCTTCCAGGAGGTCTATTTCCACCGAATCTATTGCCCTTCTAGTTGGAATAGCCTCCACCCATTTGGTGAAGTAATCTGTGGCAGTCAGGATCCATTTGTGTTGAGTGCTAGAATGGCGGTTAATTTCGCCTATAAAATATAGCCCCCATTGCTGGAAAGGAGCTTCCATTTTGACCGGAACCAATGGTAGCGCTTGGAGTTTATGCTTGCCTGCGAACAATTAGCACGGGTTACAGGCTCTGACTTTGGCATTTACATTTGAGAAAAGTTTTGGCCAATAATACCCTGCCCTTAGGATCTTATAAGTTGTCTCCCTCCAAGTGTGATGTCCCCCACAGACACCCTCATGAAATTTTCTTATGACCCTCTTTGTTTCTGATTCAACTAAACAGACCAACAGGAAACCAAGTGGGTCCTTCCAATATAATTGATTTTCAGATATACAGTACTTGACCGCATGTAATTTTAGCGTTCTGGCTTTGGATGGGGATTAATCACTCAGGCATTTCAAAGTCATCAGGTATGACACTATGTTTTTGTACCAGTCTGATGAGACAGACTTCTCTTCGATTCTGATTGCGCTTGTTGGCTCATCAAACTCATTCATGTGCACGCCTTCTTCATATCCCTATAGGCCATTTATACTGAGAGCTCTGAAATTTGATTCTGCTAAGAGTTTGGCCAAACCTTGTCCCTTTACCAATTTCGTTGGTTTTATCTCTAGGTCAAATTCTTGAATTTTGGCAAGCCACCGTCCCCTTTTTCCATCACTGTCAAATTGAACCAAAATATCCTTTACAGAACTGGTAGGTACATACACAATTATCTTGGAATGCAACACATAGGTTCTGAATTCTTTCAATGCCTTCACCATAGCATATGCTTGCTTTTCCATTATATCGTATCTAAGTTCTGCGTCTCAAAGACTCTTGCTAAAAAAGGCTATCGGTTGTTCAAAACCTTCTTCATTTTTCTGGAGGAGTATCACGACGATTGTGTGTTCGGAGGCGAATGAGAAAATAAGAAAATCTTTCAGATAATCAGGGCTTGCCAGTACTAGTTCCTCGCTTATGACTTTCTTGATGTGTGCAAACGCTACTTTGGCTTCCACCGTCCATTTCACTTCGCTGTTTTTTTTAGCATATCTGTGACCAATTTCATGATTTCATCAAAGTTTGGAATAAATCTCCTCAAAAAAATTATTTTTCCTAAGAATGACTGAATTTCTTTTACATTCCTAGGAACATTTATAGTATCTATAGCCTCAACTCTTTTAGGATCAATTTTAATACCGTCTCAAGACACAATATGGCCCAAGAGTTTACCTTCTTGCATGGCGAAGTGAGACCTTTTGGGATTTAAAGACAGACCAAACTTGCGACATTTCTCAAACGTCTGCTTGAGATGTATCAGATGATCTTCATCGGATTTAGAAAAAATAGTTAGATCATCAAGATAAATGACCACAAATTTATCCCTTTCGTCGATGAAAGCAATGTCCATAGCACGTTGGAAAGTAGCGCCTGCATTGATTAGACCAAAAGGAATTTTATCATACATAAAAGTAACCCAAGGGGTAGTGAAAGCTATTTTCTCTTTATCTAGTTCACTTACGACAATTTGATTATACCCAGAGAATCTGTCGATCATCGACATCCTGTTTGCCCCAACTACCTTTTCTAAAACGTGATCCATTTTGGGTAGATGGTAGTTATCTTTGAGGGAGGACTTATTCAGATTTCTAAAGTCAACACACAGTCTAATATCCCCACTCTTCTTTCTAACTGGGACCAGGTTTTCTACCCAATCGGAGTATCTCAGAGGTACTATTATTTTTGCATCCAAGAGCTTTTTAACTTCCTTTTCGACCACAGGCAATAAAATAGGGTTGATCTGTCTGATTTTTTGTCAAAAGGGTTTGACACCAGGTTTTAGAGGTATCTTGTGTTCAATCAAAATGGTGTCGTAAGTTCTCATCTCTTCGTAAGACCAAGCGAAAACATCTTTATAATATTCGAGCAAGTCATTATACTTGCTTTTTACCTCAGGAGGAAGGTACTTTGATATTTTTACCATCCTAGGTTCTTCTTTGGTCCCTACATCGTAGTCTTCAACCTCCTCTGGTTGGGGTTGCAGGGTGGATTTCAAGGGTATGTCATTCTGATCGAACAGTCTCTCCAGGGGGATCAGTCCTTTTGGAATCTGATTGTTCTTTAGAACCACCATGCGATGATTTGCAATCTTTTCCTGGAACTCTTGAGGGTCCTCTCCTTCTTGCATGATCCATGTGTGATCATTTTGATTCTCTTGATCAATGTGAGTTTCAGAGAAGTTGCTCACTGCTTCGAGGAACTTCCTGATCTATTCGTCATCCTCGAAAACCTGTCAGTGTTGTATGTTGTTCGGGATGGATGGTCTGTGCCTTACCTCTATGTGGTATTTTAATTTAAAAGTTGTAGGGGGAGAGAACATCAAGGCTGCCTTGGCTAACGAATTGACCTGCAAATTTTCGGTGCGTGGGATGAAGTGGATATTTACAGATGAGAAGAAATTTTCCATTAGATCCCAGGCACAATTTCTATATGATCTCAATCTCGGGTGCTTGGCCTGGTATTGTTGATTTATCTGTTTGACTATCAACTCCGCGTCTCCATATACTTCTAGGTTCTTTATGTTCAACTTCCTAGCAGCTTCCAATCCTAATACTAAGGCTTCATACTCACATACATTGTTGGTGTAGTCTATATCCCATTGAAGCCTGTAAGAGAAAGGGACAACACATTTATTTTCAGGTGCCACAAAAAGTACCCCTGCACCTGCTCCTTCACATGACAGGGCATCATCAAAAAACATTTTCCATATCCCAGTGCTATGCATATTTTCTGATTCTTTCTCATCTATGTAATTTTCTTATGTGCAACTATCAATACCATCATCAAAAGAGAAAACACAATTTCCTAGATCTTGATCAGCAATGTAAACAGGAAAATTGTTAGGATTCTGAGGATCGCTCACTGTATAGGCTAACCTCATTTCCCTATATAATTGAGTAAGTTGTCCACCAAACACAAGAATTGTGGCGTAAATCATGTCTAGTTGGAGGGACCCCCCAAGTTTGGCTCCCCATGACCTTGATAACAGTAAGCCATACTTTGGGGGGGTATCAACAATAACTACATCCATCAAGACGCTTTTGACTGGGACCTGTGCAAGGGTGACTACTAAATCTTTTATCATACCCATGCACTTAACTCTTGTCGAATCGAAAGAGTAGAGATCTCCGTAAGGTCTAGTGATCTCGAGGCCTAGTATATCCATAATAGTTTTGGGCATCACATTATGTGAAGCTCCAAAGTCTAGCATGCAGTTATGCAACAGTCAATCATGCACATTTAGGGTGATATATAAAGGAGAGATGGTGTCTCTGACACCCTCAAAATGTGGACCAAAAGTGATATTAGGCTTATCATCTTCCAAGTTTATCACGTCAGATTGAATTTCTTGATCTGAACAACCTATCACTTTGGTTATCTGCTTTCGATATGCAGGATTCTTTGCTAATTCAACCAGAGGGATCGGTATTTTGATCCTATTTATCTCATTTTCAAAACTAAAACTGCCATTACCTTTGTCCATTTCTCTTGTTGAAACCTCAGAATATCTCTTCTCCAACTTATTTATCTGGGCTGATTTATTACTCGTGATATTATTTACCAGTGTCTGTGTATCAATTGTCTTGATTTCCTTTGTTTGGGTCTCAACCTCCTTCGTTTTGGGATCCAACAAGTCTTCCCTTTTTATTTGGTTATTAGATTTTTCAGTCTCTTTTGGGGCGGGCACATATACTTCACCTCTAGGGAGAATTTTCTTGGGTTGAGGAATCAACGCAGGTTTGTTTTTAGAGCTCAGGTTATACCTAGGTTGGATCTCAACCATTATAGAATCGGTCGTTTCTTGACATACAACGAAATTATATCATCATCTTCATTTGATGGTTCTTGTGTGTTTAAAGATTTCTCATAATCTTATTTAGTTACATAAGGCCGAGTGCAATCATCACCCAAATTTTTCACATCTTCTTCCAAACCCTCGAAATCTTCCAGGTCATTTCCTCCTATAAAATTTTCATTTTTTAAAGGGGTTTGAATTTTCTGGTCTTCATTTTTAATCTTCCTTTGTTGATTTTGAGGGTTGGGGTTTCTTCTGAATTCTCTTTTAATGAAAGGATCATCCTTGGATTGATCTAGCTCCATTCTGGAAATATTATTTGACAACTCCTTAATTATCCTAGCCATATCATCCATTTTGTCGTTTGTGGATCTATTAGACCCTGAGGGTCCCACTTGTTCCCTAAAACGCCTGGTTTCTCAGTTTCTCGTTTCTACCTTAGCTTTCAAATTTCCAGAGGCCATCATGTTAGGTTCGATTTCCACAACATCATCCTGCATTCGGGTTAAGGTAGCCCCTCGCCTTTCTCTTAAGAGAAGGGAAAATTCGGGTTCGAAATCTCCTGCAAAAGTCACTTTGGTTGCAGGTTGGGATGGTTTAACTTTGGCTGGGATCTTGTTATACAGCTTGTTAAATCTTTGAAAAAATTCCATAATTGTTTCTAAATTCTTTTTCTTTAAAGATCCAAACTCGGTCAAATAATACAAGTGGTCTTTCCTTTCTCCCCATTGTCTAGGGAAGGAGTCTTCTAGGGCATCGTAGGATAATATCGATCCTGCGGGTAGGCTTCGAAACTAGGTTTGTACCCATCCTTCAAAAGTTTGAAAAAACAACCTCGAATACATGCCTTCGTGCTCAAGACCTAGGATATTCGTGAACTGATCAAAGAAGTTTATATGTTCGGTTGCGGTCAAGTCTCCTTCCCCTGTAAATTTTGGTAAGTTTTTTATATAATTTTTAGGAAGGTCATGAAGAGGGATGGGTAGGACCAAAGGTGCATATCTCGTAGCCACTTTAGAGAAAACTCTGGGAGGCGGGGGAGGCCCTTGGCCTCCCATTCCTCCTCCTGGAGCCCCTCCACCTCTGAAAACCCCTCCTCCTCCTACAGCTACCATCGGTACTACTGGATAGGGAAACAGTGTATTGTATAGAGGGTTCTGGAACACTAAAAGTGAATCTTTAGCTTCTTCGTGAGATGAGAGAACCAAAGACAGGTGATAAGGGATGCGAGGACTTGGCTCTTCGGACTTGCAAGAAATGTAATCAGGGGAAATCGTGGGTGTAGAATCTGAGTGTATGGTATACTATTCGAGACTCGGCGAGGTCGTGAAATCTAAATGAAGAGTTGGCGGGATATCGACCACTGATAAATTCACTGTGGGGTTTTTACCTTTGTGAATGATAGAGGTTGTCGGATGGATTTCACTTTTAACCTCAGGGATAGCTAAAATTGGATTGATGGTTTCAGGAGGAGAACTGTGCGAAGTTGAAGGTTCAAAAGAACTCTTGATCTTGGGTTGTGGGTACTTAAGCTGGTAGACTGCAGTAGTTGGCTTAAGGGAACCTCTAGTTTTCAGTATTTTTTCGGGATTGGAAACAGGCGTGGTTTGTTTTCCCTCTGGGTTTTGTCTAGTATTCCTTTGACCGGATTCCAGTTTATTTAAACGTGGAGTCGCCAAGTGAAAGATAAGAAAATCCTTTAGAGGGTGTTCACTCTTTGTTCACTATCAAAGGGTGAAACTTGCGAGAATGTCATTCCTCCCAGGGAAAAGGTTTCGTAACTTCGTCCCCGGCAATGGCGCCAAAAAATATGTTGTTCCAGAGTCTGTAATTAAGGCTTAAGAAAGTATAGTGTCTAGGCATCCGAAAGTGAGTAAAGGATAAAATAGGGAGAAGAGTCAATCTTCGGGAAAGGAAGCTAAGGTTGATTTCTAGGTTGTCGTTGTCTCACTTCCAACTATTCCTGAATGTTTATATCTCATTCAATTGCGGCCCATGAACGCTCAAGTTCTACCCAGGTGTTGGCTATTTTAAGTATAGTATCGAAAAGGTTTAAGGCGATATGGGTTTGATCTGATAAACCGGGTTCAATATTAGGCTGTCTTACAACGGGGATAGTCATAGAGGAACAACAAATTAAAAGTGAGTTCGAGGTTTTTGATGCTATATCAATTTGATCTTATAAAAGAGAACTTTTGAATTCAATATTAAAGATAAAATGCAAACCAAAGGCCTTTTTCCATAACTGAGTTATATTTTAAATAAATGGTGTGTGAAATGTGAGAAAAAACATTAAACTGTCTATAACGCGAGGCTCCTATCAAGGGAGAATCTCGCCCTGTAAACAGAAGAAGAAAAATAAGATAAGAACGAATATGAAGAAGCATAAAATATGACAATCTAAAAAGTTCACAGGTCTTTTACCTGCTAATAGCCGATACAGAGGAAAAACTGTAAACGATATAGCTAGCTAAAAATTGATCACCACAGTATAAGTTTTACTAAATTGCAATGAAACATTCATCAGACATATATAAGCGAAATGAAATTGAATATGAAATCACAGAGAAAACAAACTCATAACATAGTCTTGACGGAATCAAGAGTCTCCGGATTGCTTTGTATTAATTCTCAAAAAGGAGATAGACTCTATTACAATTGACCAAAAAGGTCCAGCCCTGTTTCTCTCTTCAAAGTGTATATTTATACAAATTTCTATGTGCTAGAATCTCAATCGTTTTAGAGGTTTTCAATTACAAACAAAGGAGATTAAACTTTTCAATTCTTTGTCTCTGTCATTATTTGGTACCACCCCTTCACATGCCCGGTGCAAGTGACACACTTCTCCACCAGCTGGGATATCAACTTAGAAGGTTCTGCTTGATTATTTGCCTCAAAAGTGTAACAATCCTTTACCAATTGTGGCAACTTTCCTTCCACCTGTTGGTCTTTGGCGCTGATTGAAAATAATTGTACACTCAGTTTAATTATCCATTTATCTATTTGGACTATGTCTGTCTGGGTTATTTGTGATATTTCAACCAACTCTCTTTCTTCATTTTCCTTGATATTGAGCAGATGCTTGGCTGTATTGATCCGACCCAGTATCTCAGTGCTGCTTTCACCATCGAAACCCAACCAACTCCCATCTAGAGAACCAAAAGTTTCTTCACAAGATTTTCTTACCTCTTTAGCTTGTTCTCTGCCTTTTGATATGTTACGCTCCCATTCTTTCGGCAATATGTTACCTCAGGTCTGCTCTGGGATGGAAAACTTGGAACTACTACCTATTTCCCTTTTCACGGTGGCTATAATAGCCTCTTGGAAAGCAACCTGAGCAGCCCCAAATTCTTTTTCTCTGAGAGAGAGGCTTTATAGTACTCGATCAATGAATTGGCAGTTGTTTTGAATCGTTTCCACCTTAGCAAGTAGACCTTGCTGAGATGCTGACACTCTTTTTCTGATTGCTATAGCTTGGGATTGGAATATCCCGATATCAATTACCTGGCTTTCGACTAAGTCTAATTTAGCCTGTAGCCGCCCTATCAATTCTCCTTGCTGGCCTATCTGTATTTGACTGGTCTGAGCCATCAACTGTGTATTTTCGAGATCGTCTTTGAGTCGCTCAATTTCCCTTTGATCATCTACTATAGCTTGCTCTATACATGTATTCGCCTGATCTTTGGCAGCTGCCTCTGCTGTAGCTAGTTTAGCCTCTAATGTTTTGATCAAATGATTTTTTCGCTTCAGCTGATCCTTTAGGGTCCCGACTGAATATTGGTTGGCTATAGTGAAATCCCCCAATTTCCTTGCTATTTGAGTTGCAAATTCCTCTTTTTTCATAGCTCTCCCATCAGTTAAAATTTTAAATTTCTTGGATAACGTGCCTGCCTCTTGATAAAGTTCTTGTTTCACAAAAACCTTTCTCTTCTTATCAAAGAAAAATTCATTCGGAGGTAGCTCTTCCATAGTTATGGGCATTAATTCTTCGCCAAAAATCCAACCTGTGTCTGGGATCCCCTTTGTGGACTGTAGGGGGGTAATAGAGACGATGGGATTGTCGATCTGCTTAGATGATTTCCCTGAAGTAACAACCAAGGTTGGTTCACTTGGAGGGTTGGGAGTCTCAGCTTCCTGTTTCGGGCCCCCAGTTTGCTCTTTCTTTTCTTGGTGTTCTTCTTGGTTAGGTGCTAAATCTTTGGAGCCCTCGACTTCCGTTTGCTGCACCTTTACGGTCATTGGGTTCACACCCTGTAATACTGGGGGAAGGCAACTCCACCAATGTTCTTGGAATTTGAAAACGTCGGCCCTCTCTTTAGGCGATAGGGCTTGTATCCGACCCAAAAATTTGGCATAAGATCTCGTGCCTCGGAAAATATCATCATGAGGCGAATTCTTGTGTTCAAATCTTTTAAGGCCACAACTAGCCATGTGATTACTCACGACCCTATGTGGGTCATGTTTCTTGAATTCGATGTGGACCAATTTAATATCTTCCAAGGCTACTGCTTCGACCTTTGCATGCCCAAAATCTAATAAAGAATAGGTATTTAAATGAATGGGGAAAGGTGGCCATACCTTCTTCGAAAATCCTTTAAGCTCTTTTCTTATGCCACCAATCACGGTTTGCCTAGTGATTTCACGACAAACCCACCTATCGGGTATAAATAATGGTAGAGCATGCGGAGGAACAGAGGCACCGAAAACCCTGATGTATGAAGATTCTACCTCCACGTACTAGTCGACCATGTTGCTCAAATTGGCTGCGATGCTATTTGAGATCCTGGGCGGTGGATTACTGAAGATGGTGACATGCATCGGTACCATTACCCAATTGAAAATTTCGTATATGAAATCTACGACCTTATCCTCCCAAAACTTTGAATGGTATACATAGATAGGCTCAACATCAGATGGAGCCCAACTCCAGCTCGTTAAGGGAAAATGCGTCATGAAACACACGGTGTCCATGATGTATGCGGACATAAAAAAATGAAGTAGCCTTCCCACTCACCCTCTGCGTCTGATATTCTGTAATCCGACTGGTTAGACTATCTGACAATAGTTTGGCCCAGTCGAAGGAACAACCTTCCGTGACTGTATGCATCAGAGGCACCCACGAGAGGAAACAATGTGTGGTATCCTCCCTCCCATACAATCTACGGGTCATCATTGCTATGTATTTGAACTGCGGTTCCAAGGAAGATATGGAATAAACTCCATTACTATCCACCCCTAACTTCATGGGGTGTGAGACCCAATCCTTGATCAAATCAGATAAGATTTTTCTATATTGCTCGCATTCCTTCTGTTTAAAATCCTCCAGAAACTCGACATTGTATGTGAAGTTCATCGTGGATGACAATTTGTACATTGCCTGTAAGTGTTTTGGTCTAAAGGTCCCAATAGTGACCTTTTGCTCGTTGATGATGGTTCTGGTCGATATATCTACATGGTCTAGCGCCCATCGGATCATATCATAGTAAGGAAGAAGAAGTGGGTTGGCTGCTACTTTATGCATCTCTGCTTGGACGATGATATTGTATTTGGTGGCCAAGTCATCCTTCTCATTATCACTGGAATCATCTGAGCAGTTCACCAATTCAGACTGCAGAACCTCGGAGATGTATGACCAGGTTCTGATAGAATCAACACTTCGTGGTGAAGTATCAGAAACATTATCTGAGCCTTGCCCTGAACTCTCAGCACTTGCCTTGGACACGTTTCGTGGGGCCATGACAGAGGATTCTGATTTATCTCTCCTGCTGTAAAAATATGTATACATACATAAATCAGTTTGTTGAGAAAAGCTTCTCTGCGCAAAATAGAAATGAGCTTTGTGACACTGAAATAAATAGATCTATATCTTCGACCATTTAAAACCTCGATGTTGTTATGAATAGAACAGTCAAATCATTTTTAGAGACCGATTTAGCAATAAAAACCATATCCTTACTTGTCGCTTCACCTCATTTCCAATTAATGCCATAAATTTTGACGGTTCGTGACACAAGTTGGCACAAGGAACATTTAAATTTACCTCATAGACTGTGCATATTATTATTTTCATTAAACACTAATTAAGTTGGCTTATCTTCTTTAATTAGGATTTATTAGACTTTAATCAACCTTTCAGAGTTCACCGTATCGGGAGTTTTCACTCTAACCTTTCGAGCCCCAAAAACCCGAGATCACGATGACGCGATCTAGTTAAGCGAAAGCGTAATCTGGATTAAGCGTTTGATTAATCATGTTTAGTTAATATCATGACTTTGCGACTCGGGGCTTCGAAGGTATAGTTTGTGGGAGGAGCGTATGCCGAGTCGCGAAATTATGAGATCGCGATGATGCGATTTATTTTAAGCAAGAATGTAAAACGAATTAAGTACTTAATTAATCCATATTTAAGTAATATCGCGGCTTCACGAATCAGAGTTTCAAAGGTATAGTTTGTGGTAGGAGCGTATGCCGAGTTGCGAAATCCCGACAGAGTTTAACCATGGTTAAAAACTGTTCACCCTTGACACTAACCCGGGTAACTTAAGTAAATGTTTCACGATTTCACCTATTGGAGTTATGACGGTAAGGATTTTTGAGAGAGAAAATGCCGAGACGTGAAACCCCGACAACACTTGACTAGGGTTTAAGGAAATTTACTCTTAGCTTTTAACCTGAGGTAAGATTTAAAAGAAAAAAAATTCGTGACTTCGCGTATCGGGGCTTGTAAACCATGTGATTTGTAACTCCTGAAGCACGATATCCCGAGGTACAAAAAGTGAAAAGTCTCATTTAACGGTTAAAGGTGTTGACTTAGGAACATAACGACCCTCGCTACTTCGCCTGTCGGGACTACCGAGATTTTTAGTGGGTAAATGTCACGAAGTAAAAGAGAACTTAAAGACCAACCTTTAATTTTAAGAATTACGTTTAAACCGGTTGAAAAAGGTGGCTCCAACACCTTGTTTGGTTTTAAAGGTAGTTTTACATGCATCATATTCTGCAACCCTGATATGATGGTATCCAATGTGCAAATCCAACTTAGTGAAATAAACAACATTCTTGAATTGATCAAGTAAATATTCTATACGAGGAAAATGGTATCGATTTTTCATCGTGATTTTATTTAAGGCTAGATAATCGACACACATTCGCCACGTTCCATCCTTCTTTAGCACCATCATGACCAGAGAACCATAAGGAGATGAGCTGGGCCTGATGACCCCTTGATCCAATAAGCCTTGTACCTACTTTTTGATCTCTTTCATCTCTACAACTAACATCCTATACATGCCCACATTAGGAAGAGGAGAATCCTGTTGAAGATGTATTTCATGTTGGATTTCCCTCTTAGGAGGTAATCCATCTGGTTCCTAGAAAATATCATCATACTTAGAAACAATATCAATTAATTATTTCTTATGAGAAGGATCACATCCTTGAAAAGCGTCGGATGTTCCAACATCCTTTTCCCTTACAACCATGAGTACATATCTCTTATTAGTGTTTATGAGTCTCTTCATTTGTCCTACACTAACAAGTGTTGTGTTTACCCTCATGTTGTGGGATCTAACAATATATTCTACTCCTCCTTTAGTAAGGTGATATTTGTTCTCATGACGAAATAATACTTCTTTTATATCATAAAGATAAGGAATCCCCAACACCATGCCACATATATCAAGTGATACAACATCCAAATCCACTTCATCAATCAAATTTGAAGCAATAACAAATCTGACCCTACATTTCTTGGTTACATTAAGTTTTTATTTATCACATACCCAACCAAGAGGATAAGGCTTTGGATGTGGTTTAGTTTCAAGACCCATGTTTTTGACAAGTGCTTTAGATATCAAGTTTACTTGGTGTTAGAAAAACAAGATCGCAGAGAAATAAAATAAAACAAATGTGGAAATAAAACACATAAGATACACAATACAATAGAGACACATATATACGTGGTTCACCTAGTGTGGGCTACGTCCACTAGAGAAATTGCCAGGTCCTTCCTTTATTATTATCCAACAAATGAAGGGATACAACCTACAACAAACCCGCTGCAACTTACTCTTCTTTCTCTCACAGTATCCTATCTCATAATACAATATTCGCAATGATACATAGCCATAAATACATTTCCCTAATAAAAGAGGGTTTCCTTCTAGGGAAAAAAAATCCTAACATAACTTCTACTGACAAATTTGCAACCTTATAATGAATGGTCCAGATTTAGAATGAAATTAAAATATACATTTACAAGGAAATTTTTTCTTCAGGGGCTTTGCCCTCGAACCCCCTCGGACCCTTTAGAGGGGGTAACCCCCCTCTGCACTCCCCCACATGGAAGAGTGTACATTATTATAGGGTGTAAAGTATTCATGGGGTACAAAAATGACTGAAAACAAAGACCTATGAATCAGGAAGATAATCAGGCTCCACAACCAACACCTGGGAACCCAGATCAAATAATGTATCTATCTTAGTGTGTTTAGATATAACTCTTATATGAAATAATTCATTCCTCTTTATTTCATCATCATGAGATTCATTATTGGAATTTGAGCTAGCATGAAGGGAATCTTTACCTTGTACTCCAACCGCTATGATCTTTCCTTCATCTCCTGAATCATAAGCAAGATCTTGTTGCACTGTAGCAATGATCTTTGTCTTCCCCTTTCCACCGAACTATTTCAGTCTCTTCTCCTGATGTAGTTTCCAATAATGTTAATCATCGTGACCACTCTTCTTGCAATGAGTGAAAGATGGATTTCCTTCTTCTCTCTTTACAGTGGTGCTCTTTTTGTCCTTCCTTTTAAACTTCTTAAACTTATTATGTGGGAGATTGGAAGGTTTCTTTGTGGGATCTTCTTGAACATGCTTTCCCCTGTTCTAAAGGTGAGTATATTGCACACAAACTTCGTCAATACTGGTGGGGTTAAACAATAGCAAAGTGTGACGAATATAACTATGAAGCACACCAATATACTTCATTAAAGTTTTATAAGAATCCAAAGGAATGTTTAATGCAAGAGATTTCTTACGTGAAACTTTGTACAATTTGACCATTACTTTGTCTTAAAGTTTTCCATTCCATCATTGCTTTATGTAAATAACCTAATGGATAAAATTGCTTCCTTATCGCTGATTTAAATTTCAACCATGAGGAAAGAAGATTACCACACTTACTTTTGTCCTGAATTTTAGTCTCCCACCATACGAGAGCGGTGCTTTCCAACCGAAGAGAAGTCAATTGCACTTTAACTTCCTCTTCATCAATCTGTTGAACACGACAATAAAATTCAACCTGTCAGATCCAATTATCTAGATTTTCAGGATTAGCATCTCCATTAAACATAGGTAAAGAAAATTTTACATCAAGCTTTAATAATGGTTTCTTAAAAGAAATTTTATGGCTAGAATTATGAGAATGATGAGAATTATCAGAGGAAGAAGAGCTAGAAATTGATGGTGAAGACGGAGGCTCAGGAGGGTCTCCTCCAACCCCTTGATTCACTGAATCATTATCATATTCTTGTGCTTCATTTTTATTCCCTTTCTTCTTCATCCTCTTCTTGTAGTCTCCATACATTCCCTCAACCATTTATGACATGCGATAGAAGACCATATGGAATTTTTTATCCTGTTCATCACACTTGTCCTCTTCGTCCATTTTCTTCCTTCGGGATGCACGACCAACTTTAGGATTGAAAGTCTTAAGAGTTCCTTCACCTTGCTTATTCTTGGCCCTAGTAAGCATTCACACTCAAAAATTCAAGTCAAAGATGACTACTCTGATACCAACATGATCTAGGATATTTTCATCGATGTGACTTATAAAGAATTGTACTAAATGAGCATAAATTAAAGTGCACCATAAAGAAGGAAAATCTCAATAATGAAGAGACATAAGCATCAAATTTGAACACAAAAACTTGATAACGGAGTTCGTCCTTGGTGGACTATGTCTCGAGGTCCTTCTCTCAAATGGGTAGGCCTTTTTATCAACTCAACAACAGAATTTGGCAAAATACATAAGTATACCTCATTTTGGAGCTAAGTTGTAGAAGCTTTTCTCAGATCAGAAAAAAATAGCACCACTGAATTCGTGGCCTCAAATTACCCAAAAATGCATGTCTCCACGCCTTGATCTGAGTCTGGCACTTCCAGGCCCCTAAGGAAATTCACCTCAGTTTCTGTACCTACACCTGCAATTAATTCATGGGAATCTATCTCGAAAATCGTTCCTTGTCCGTACGATCGCGCCCTGGTCTGACCCCTGTACGCTGGCGAAAAGAAAAATTTAAGTAATAAAGGGGAAAAAATTTACCAAGTCACACCCCAACCAAAACGGTTGGAAGACATTGCAAAGGTGGAGGCGATAAAGGAGATCCCATGGTCAAAACTGCAAGCCTCCCATTTTTGGCATATGGTTACAACGTTATATATATGGTTGATGGCTTTGGCGAAGATTTTGGCACATTCGGTTAAGTTGGAAGAGCCTTTGGAGGATACAGTTAAGTTTTTTGGTGTCGTTATATCCGACCAGATTTGGCATAATCCTATCAAATTTGGTGGATTGGGGGTTGGCGCCAACCAACCTCTCCAATTTTTGGAAATCCGGATGCTGGGCGTCCTTATGCATTTTCCTGCTGCCATGTGGCAACCCATGACTAGGCCACATGGAGGCCTTTCATTGGCCCATGTCACCACTTCTTGCACAGTCATTTCCACATCATCCTTCTCTATCATCTTTCCACATCACTTGAAAGGTGGTTGTACGGTCTACACATGGCTGTATGGACTGCCATGTGGCATCTTTTCATTGGTCCACAAAATTTCTCAAAAATTCCAAAAATGAGTGACACGTGGTAGCCTCTAGTGATGCCACATCACCATACTGATTTCATGCTGACATCAACATGACATGTATCTCCCCCCCACACAAGCTCCTTCATGAACCTACATGCTCCATTGGTTTTGGTCAGCACTTGTGTAAGCTGATCCTCGGTCACCAACATGCGATACTCCAAATCGTATAGTTATAAAGGCCTCTTCCCTACCACATCCAACTAGTCTAATATTTCATCTGTAAGAGTGCTCCCCTCATCCTCATACTAGAAATCATAAGTAGGGACTGAAGATGGCTCCTCCTCATACATAGGTGTTGGGTATGTGTTATATTCTTTGCATGTGTGTGTGTGGGCGCGTCAGGTTCGACAACTGCATCTGAAAATCCCTCTAGTAGTGCTCTTTGTGTCGTGTGCACCGGGCGCTTTCCTAGGGGGGTCCTAGGGGGGGACAGGTATGCCCCCCCTAGTTACGCGCAACACCCCGAAAATGTTTTTTGGGCAGTTTTTGCTATTTTTAGCGGTTTACTAAATTAATCCTAGATTAAGGGATTAGGGTTTTGGTATCTATGGAATACCTAAAACAATTGTATATATTGTATTGTGAATGGTTAAATTCAATAATGAATATAAGAAAGGTTTTCTTGGTTGAGGGTTTCCGGTATAAAATCTATGTGTACTATGTGTATGAGCCATTGATTAAATTCTATTTTTCTTAAGAATATATATGCATTGCTTTACTTCGCAGGTTTAAAACTTACAGTCATCTGTAAGAGTTCTCCCCTCATCCTCATAGTAGAAATCATAAGCAGGGAGTGGAAATGGCTCCTCCTCGTACATAGGTGCTAGCTTGGCTCCATCCTCACTAGACATCTGAAGACATGTGCTATCTTGACGATCACTGGTGTTAGTTTCTTGGGCTCCACTAGCCAATGCTAATGCTGCATTGGATGCTACTGTGTCATCCCCCTCGTAGTCATCATCGATGGGACCAAATGTTTCCCCCTCCTCTTTGGTGCTAGTGAAAATATCCATCATCACACTAGCGTCAAAGATATCATCAATGTCTACTGCTCGGTCATCTTCCATGTACACATCCCTATCATGGCCAATTACATGCTCCAAACAGTCAACTTGAGGCTTTCCCAAGTTCCCATCCTGATGTGATGTTTCTGCTTCATCAATGGTTTTGGATCCTTTTACCACATCCCATAACCACTCTAGATTTTCTAACAAGGTCGTTAAAATTTTTTGATACTATAACATCCCGCTCTTGAGAGCACATGTTATTGACTTATTCTTTGAGGACACTTGCGTGCAAGTGATCCAGTTTCAATATATGGTTGTCTTTTCGCTTATGGATTCTTATGATGATGTTGATGGATTATGATGTTATGTTATTTGATATCTATTTATTGACATATTCTATTGACGAGTTTCCCCTGAGTGTGCAAGAAACTTGACATATTGAGGATGTCGATGGCATCAATGGACCTCCTTGGACTCCATATTGAGTAAGGGAGTGGACTATATTGGTTTGAGTATTTTATTTATGCATATGTGACACATAATCAGGTGTATTATGATGTTGTTTATGGATCATTTACAGTGTCTCGTTGATGGATGCAGGTTGGCGATTGCTTGATAATGATACTCACATAAGGAGTAAAGGGGCCATGCACAACAACTAGATATTGAGGGAGAGGTGTGGAAACAACCTTGTTGCAGCCTACTAGCATTCTTGCCATGGCTCAAATTGTAGGTTAACGATTACCTAGTTCGAGAGATCCACGATGTCGTGAGGGAAGACTGAGATAGTCTCTCATGAAGATTCTAAGGGGCGCACAATAAGGCATGGTCCTTATTCCTTAGAGGCCCTTAGTCTCTCACAAGGTCGCCTGAATAGAGTATTGACTTCAAGGGTTGGACGACTACCAAAACTAGTCAAAGGCGAGTGTCACCCTTGGAGCACGTAGTGCATCTTTAAGGGAAGGTCGCGTAATTAAAATTTGAATAAAAGGCGAGTGACACCCTTGGAGCTATGAGTGTGTCTTGAAGGGAACATCATGGGATTTAAAAGAAAAATGAGTCAAAGAATCTAGGTGGCCTAGAAAACTTTGGGCAAATGTTAAACCTGGTAAAATCTTGAGCACCTGCCACATTAATTGATTGATTAATTAATTAAGTAAAGAATGAATTTGTTAAGAATAATCCCTAAGGGTCTAGGTGCTTGCAAATAGAGATTTAACTAATCCTAAGTCTAAGTGAGTGAGAAGACAAAAAATAAAATTTTAAATTAAATGATGAGGGGATGAAATAAATCAAATTAAGAATCAATGAAAATAAACATAAATCCTAAGGAGTGATTAATACACTTGTGCAAGTAAATACTAAATTAGAATTTAAATTGAGAAAGGAATAAATCATAAATATGTGTAAGCATAGAAATGTATCTAGAGTCTAGTCTAACTAAAGAACTTTCCTAATTTAAACACAACTCAGTTTTAGAAAGGCGTTAGTCATTAAAGGGGAAATAAAGGGATAGCTAGGAGTGGTTTTAGGAGCGCTTTTAGGATGGGTGAGGGAAATTGACATTTAATTTATTGAAATTGTGGATTTATTGGTGCAACTAAAGGAATGGGTGACAAGTGTATGGGGGGGATAATTCCTAATTAAATTATTAAAAAAATGAATTAAATGAGCAAATGACAAGTTTTCACTAAGAAAAATTCTATAAAACAAATGGATGAGAAGAGGAATGGGATGATGAGTTATGAGTAAGGTTATGCTACATAAATTATGTTTGGTTTTACTTGTGAGATTTGGGACACCCAGCTTGAGAGAGAGAGAGTGGTAGCTCTACCTTGCGAGGTGAGCTAGGAGCTAGAGTATTCAAGGTGTGTTTATGCATCATCCCTTTACGTCTTGGTGGGCTAAGGGGGAAGAAGAGTACCCCTAGTGTTGGATGGCAGGTACCGATGAAGTCTTCATGGTTAGCAAGCAGGGAGCAAGACAGAGCACAAGTACGAGAGAACATCTTCGACTTCTCATCGTCGACTACAATATTTTATTGAGTATAGTATTTTATTCATATTTAATATGTAAAATCTTTAAACTTCGTTGAATGGACATTGGTTTTGGCATTTGTTTGTCTATGATATGTAATTAGTATATGGATGGTCCATGCAAGTTTGTAAGATGTATGTAGAATAAAATGGTTTTGCAATTGTTTAATGGATTTTAAATCTCTATGTATTGATATCTACATTTTCTCCCTTAGTGTTTCATACATTTATTCTTAGCGTTTGAAGAGACCCAAGCTCTAATCCTATATTCATTGCTAGCGATTTTTAATTTAATGCTCAGTGTTTTGATGCCTTTATCCCCACATTTTTGTGGAGAGTCCTAAGTTTTGTGCTTCCCTCATCACCCAATGATTTCGCCACATAACACTTTGTGTTTTACTTGTCCTTTCCTCTGTGACCTTTGGATAATACAACCTCTGTGAGCCTTTGCGATGTGTAACCTATGCACTGGAACATTCACACAACACTTTTTCCTTACCTCTTTGTAGGAACATTCACACAGCTATTTCCTTACCTTTGCGTGGGAACAATCACAAACCATTTTTTTTCTTTACCCTCTGCGATTGGTTTCCCTCAACGATTTTTACCTCTTTATTACTCAAAGATTTGGACCTTTTATTTCACAACAATTTTTTCTTCCATGATCAACGAATTCACCTCTTTCTCAATGAATTTGTCCTTCATTACCCAACGATTTAATGCCTCTAATATCTGGGTTTGTGCTTATGATCAAATGCACACCAACTATTCCTCTGCCATGAAATGATGCCTTAGAATGCACCCAACCCTAGAGATTGGTTAAAACGATTTGATTGATGCTCTAGGCGATTTCCTGTAGCGATACCTTCTGCAAATATATGCACAATGTTTCACCTTCTACCTGGGAGAATTGTTGGGTTACCACTGTGTTTTGTTCTGTTAAAACCATGTTTTTGTCTCTTCCCGGGATACCCATCCTTCCACAAAATCCTTCTGCGATTTGCAGCCAGATTTCCCATCATTTTCTCTGAAAATCATGGTCAGTGACTTGGCTGAGATTTCACTCAATCGATTCACTACCTACTCCACGAATTTGTTCACGTTTTTCCTGGAAACCTTCCCTCTCTTGCGTTCCATCTAAGTAATGTTGATGTGTGATCAAATAAGTAATGCTGAAGTAATGTTGATGTGTGAACAAATAAGTAATTGGATTTAATGCACCTTGCAATAATGTCGACGTAAAAATGACTTAGTAATTAGTTAATCTTGTGTCTTGAAACTAAATGTCATTGTATGATTTCCTAATTGAATAGATTAATTGCACGCATTGAAGGGTGTTGGGTTATGTTTATTTCAGAATTTGGATCACACGCGCACGCAGAGATAATGTTGATTATTGATGTATTAAATGGTTAATTAGTCGAACGCCTTGAAGTAAAGTAGATATCTACTTTTGTGCCTTGAAAATAAAATAAATTTGATTACATTGCACCTTAACTTATGTCATTATGTGATTGAATTAGTAATTAAGTTCTCTTGCGCCATGGAATTTATGTTACGTGTGATGGTTTATTAGAATGCTATTGCGCCATTGATTATCGTTGATGTTGTTGATTTAGCATAGTTGTCTTTGGAATTGATTGTGTTAGCGGGATGTAGACACCTCCTTGTTCCTCAGAACAGTCGCCAGCCCTGAGACCTTAAATGGTCAAAATCAATTGGATGAATCTTGGGCTTGAGCAGTGCTTATGTGTCTTGGAGGTCCTAAACTTGCAGGGTAGGTTGGGCGGGTAGTATATTTATGTCATCTTTATGTTATCGTTATGTTATCTCATGTTATTGTTGTGTTATCTGATGATTATCTTTATATGATGAGTTGAGTGATTAAAACTATTGATGATTCCAGTTGATCGTGATGAGACGATCTTGCATCGCCATTTATCATGCTTGTTGATTATGTGTCATTATCTAACATTATGATGTGTTTATTTTTTTTCGTTACTAATTATGTTGATGCGTGGTTGTGACATTATTGATTACGATGAGGTGTCGCTTGTAATTCTTTAATTATGATGTCATCGATTATGAGATGCTTGGATTATGTGTTGATGCTAATTCCTAATGCTTTAAAAAATGTTTTACATATTGTGCTTCACTTTTCTTAGTCGTAATGGAGGGGCCGTTACATATGGTATCAGAGTGGGTTCAACCCCGCAACTTGGGATCATTACGCCTTCCACTATATTAAACACTTGATTATTAATTTATCACTAATTAAATCGAATTGTGTCCCTACAGGTAATCATGGTTAGAGGTTTTCGTGGAGGTAGACGACGTGGTGCTATGGGAGGAGGTGCAACACCTCCAGTAGCATCCACGCCAGAGGGGTATAACCCCCAAAGAGAAGAACAAGTCATTTGACACGAGCATATTTCTATGGGGGATGTGGTTGGGTTGATGATGTCCTTCCAGAAGATGTCAGAGGCCTTGACTAACCATCTATATAGAGATGACGCCAGGGCACCTGTACCCCATAAGGGTCCATAACACACCCAAGATGGTACTAGTAGCATTCACAGAGAACTAGAGAAGATCAAGTTTCCCTAGTTCTTGGGTGCCACACACAACGCAACCACCAAGGCATGGTTGGATAACATGGAAATGTGCTTCACACTTCGCGACTACACCTACAACATGAAATTCTGCATGGCAATATTACAGCTGAAGGGGAGCGCTCTTCTATGGTGGAAGACGCTCCTGCCATAACTAAACATGGCCGTCGAAGATATGTCATGGGAACTTCTTGATGAGGAATTCATGGAGCACCAACTCAATGAGTTCAACACCTTGCGACAGGGTGGTCATACGATGCTCGAGTATGAGGCCCATTTCATGGATCTGCTTAGATATGCTCCACATCTGAACACTGAGAAGCTCAAGGTCAACAAGTTTGTGTTCGGCCTTAATGTCAACATTCGTGTGAAGGTGAGGATCCTAATGCTTTAGACATTGCGCGATGCAGTCCATAAGGCCCTCATAGATGAGGAAGAGCTGATCAGCTCGAGCCAGGGCAGGACTCTTGTGAGTCCGACGGGACAAACGACATCTGGTGCACAACAACATCAGACACCAACTAGACATTCATCAGGGTTACAAGGTACTCCAAGAGGATCGATGTTCATGACACCATGAAGATTGACGCCTCAACAACATAATCCCTACAGAGGACCACATCACCAACAGTAGTATCATCCGCAACAAAAAACATTTAGGCATGTTCAACAGAACAAACCAGGGTTTCAAGCTGCTGGGCCTTCAGATTCTACTTCTAGGATCAAGAGTACTGGAACGAAGAGCGGATGATGGACATGTGGAGAGACACATTACCAGCATGACTATCCAGTTCAGAGGCCTAGAGCATATAGGTCAACTAGACACAGTACAATAGGAGATTTGGGCAAGGCCCATCAAATTCATGCCGTGGTGAATGACCGCCAGTCCGAGCACCAATTTACTGTGCTTGAGACGTATGGTACCATCCTTGACCAGACATTTAGTATTTTGATAGGTCTTAGTTCTACAAAGAGATTTATTTATGGTGCAATGTTAAAAATAATTAACATAAAGGTAGTTGAACATGACGAGTTTAGCTACATGGAAATGGCTTCGAGATCCAATCAAAAGGTTGGAGGGAAGGTTACAGAATGTAGCCTCAACTTGGGAGATTTTGTAATGAAGGAAAACCTATATGTCATGATATTAGGATCTTATGATGTCATGATCGGTATGGAGTAGTTGGAATCACATGATGCGATACTCAAATGTAAGAAAAAAACAATTGAGTTTGATCAATGATGAGGGACAAAGACAAATGATTGTTGGAAGAAACCAGGGAGTTTCCCTAAGATTCATTTTTCCCCTACAACTACAGAAGATAATGCACAAGGGATGCAATCTATATTAAATCCTAGCACTGAACGATAAGGGCATGGCATAAGGATTAGAAAACCTTCCGGTAGTATGAGATTTTGCAGACGTGTTCCCAAAAGAGTTACCAGGTTTTCCACCCGAAAGAGAGCTGGAATTTACCATCGACTTAAAACCTGGAACCAAACTGATAGTAAGAAATCCTTATCGGATGTCAACACTTGAGTTACAGGGGTTGAAAATGCAACTAAAGGAGTTGTTGGACCTAGGACTTATATGTCCAAGTGTGTCACCTTGGGGTGCGCCTTTTATTTTCATATGGAAGAAGGATGGGTCATGGAGACTTTGTATTGAATACTGTCAATTGAACAAGGAAATGATCAATAAACAATATCTATTTCCAAGAATAGAAATTTGTTTGAACAAATGAAAGTCATGATGGTGTTTTCGAAGATCGAATTTAGATCAGGATATCACCAGTTATGGATAAAAGAGGAAGACATTCCTAAGACCGCATTCAAGACAAGGTTCGGGCATTACGAGTTTACCATTTTACCGTTCAGATTGACAAATGCCCCAGAGGTATTCATGAGCTTGATGAATGGGGTGTTCGATGAATACTTGGACAAGTTTGTTCAAGTATTCATTGATGACATATTGATACATTCTCGGATGACGAAAGAACATGACGAACATTTGTGGTTGGTACTACAGTGTTTATGAGAAAACATATTATATGGGAAACTATCGAAATTCTCTTTCTATCAATCGAGGATTCATTACTTAGGGCATGTTATCTCCGATGAAGGAATTGTTGTGGATCCAGTGAAGGTAGAGGCTATTATGGAATGGCCTGTGTCGATGAACGTACCAAAGATATGTAGCTTCATGGGATTAGTTGGATATTATTGATGGTTCGTTGAAGGTTTTTCAAAGATAGAAAATCCGATCACGAAATTGTAGAAGAAAAACAAGAATTTTGAATGGACCGAGAAATGAGCGGAAGCATTTTGAAGGCTCAAGGAGTTGTTGACGACAACGCTGATACTGAAAGTCTCCAACATGGACGAGGATTTCTTGGTATGCACAAACACATCCAAGGAAGGCTTAGGTGAAGTCTTGATGTAGGACAGTCAAGTGATCGCTTGCATCTCAAGGAAATTAAGAAAGCATGAAGAGAACTCCGTGAAACATCATTTGGATTTATTGGCCATTGTGTATGCCATGAGAGTGTGGAGACACTACCTGATTGGATAGACATTCGAACTAAAAACAGATCACTGTGGTTTGCATCACATTTTTATGCAAAGTGACTTGAACGCATGACAAAGGCATTGGTCAGAATTGCTTAGCGAGTATGATTTTGAGATAACCTACATAAAAGGAAAAATGAACATAGTGGTAGATGCATTGAGTCATAAACTACACATATTTTCGATGATACCTCTTCAGAAGAATGTTCGAGAAAATATTCTAACTATACAACAAGATGATGACTAGTATAAAGATGTTAATGAAAATATCGGACGAGACACCATGTTGGTACCTAGGTTTGAAGGATATAATTTGGACAACGACGGATTGATGAGGTGTAATAACCAGATTTATGTACCACCTAATGAAAAGTTGACAAGTTTGATCTTAAATGTATCCCATAGAGTAGTGTACATGGCTCATCCAAGAGTCACGAAGATGAGGGTAGACACTAAGCCCTTATTCTTCTGGAAAGGAATGAAGGCGGACATAGTTAGCTATGTGGTGATATGTCTAGAATGTTATCAAGTTAAGGATGAACACAGAAATCTGACTGGATTACTATATCCACACACTATTCCAGAATTGAAATGGGAAGTCATTTCGATGGAATTTGGACGACTAGGAGGCACAAATCGATTTTTGTTGTAGTTGAAACTCTGACGAAGAGTGAAAATTTTATCCCTGTGTGTATGGCGTATCAGGCGCCAGACATAGCTATAGTTTTTATTAGTGAGATTGTGGGATTTCATGGCATGCCTAAGAGGATCATATCCGATCGAGGATCAATGTTTATAGGATGATTTTGGAGTAGTTTCCAAGAGGCCTTGGGAACCCAACTTAACTTTAGTACCATGTATCACCCAAAGACAGATGGGAAGGCGTAAAGAATGAACCAAATATTGGAAGATATGTTGCATATGTACGTGATGGAACAAAATAAGCGATGGGAAGATTTTTTCCACTGATAGAGATTGCATACAACAACAACTATCAAAGCACCATTAAGATGGTGCCATTTGAGTTTCTTTATGAGCGACCATGTCAGATGCCTTTGAGCCAGGATTGAAATGAGGATAGGTTCCTGGTAGGACCATAAGTGATCCAAGAAATGGAAGAACAAATTAAAACGATAATTAAAAGGATTAAATAAGCGCAAGATCGACATAAGAGTTATGTCGATGTGCATCACGTTGACTGTAGTTATGAAGTTGGTGATCGAGTCTTCTTGCGGGTGAAACCACACAAGAGTTTGATCAATTTTGGAAAGGGGGATAAACTCTCTCCTAGGTTTGTGGGACCTTTCAAAGTTATGGAAAAGAAAGGGCCTGTGGAATATCGACTAGCCTTGCCTGATTCTTTGAGGCTTATGCACGACATTTTTCATGTATCTATTTTGAGACATTATGTTAGTGATCCTACACATGTGATTGACATGAGTTCCTTGCAGGTGTCAGATGAGGCTGCATTCATGGTGGAGCTAATCCGCATTCTATACCATCACATTCGAGAGCTACGATGTCAAACAATCAATCAGTTCAAGGTCCAATGGGATAATTATAGTCCACACTCGGCTACCTGGGAGGACGTATATGATATGTGTCAGCAGTTTCCATTTTTCTTTGAGAGTTAGACATTTAGATCTTGTTAGATGCTTTATTTACTGCATTTATATGCTGTGAAACTTTGTGACAAAGTTTAAAACAAGAGGGGGTGTATGTAACATCTCACTCTTGCGAGCACATGTTATTGACTTATTCTTTGAGGACACTTGCGTGAAAGTGATCCAATTTCAGTATATGGTTGTCTGTTCTCTTATGGATTCTTATGATGATGTTGATGGATTATGATGTTATGTTATTTGATATCTATGTATTGACATATGCTATTGATGATTTTCCCCTGAGTGTGCATGACACTTGACAGATTGAGTATTATGATGGCATCAATAGTCCTCCTTGGACTCCGGATTGAGTCAGGAAGTGGATTGTATTGGTTTGAGTATTTTATTTATGCATATGTGACATATGATTGGGTGTATTATGATGTTTTTTATGGATCATTGACAATGTTTCATTGATGGATGCAGGCTGGCAATTGCTTGCTCATCAGACTCACATAAGGAGTAAAGGGGCCATGCACAACAACCAGATATTGAGGGAGAGGTGTGGCAGCAACCCTGTCACATCCTACTATCACTCCCTCCGTGGCTCAAATTGTAGGTTAATGATTACCTAGTTCGAGATATCCACGATGCCATGAGGGAAGAATGAGACAGTCGCTCACGAAGATTATAAAGAGCGTGAAATAAGGCAGGTTCCTTATTCCTTAGAGGCCCTTAGTCTCTCACAAGGTCTCCTGATTGGAGTATTGATTCCAAGGGTTGGAAAACTACCAAAAAAAGTCAAAGGCGAGTGGCACCCTTGGAGCACGCAGTGCATCTTGAAGGGCATGTCTCGTAATTAAAATTTGAATCAAAGGCAAGTGGCACCCTTGGAGCATTGAGTGCATATTGAAGGGCACATCGTGGAATTTAAAAACAAAATGAGTCAAAGAATCTAGGTGGCCTAGAAAAATTTGAGAGAATGTTAAACCTCGTAAAATCTTGAGCACTTGCTGCATTAATTAAATGATTAATTAATTAACTAAAGAATGAATTTGTTAAGAATAATCCCTAAGGGTCTAGGCACTTGCAAATGAAGATTTAACTAAGCCTAAGTCTAAGTGAGTGAGAAGACAAAAACTAAAATTTTAAATTAAATGACGAGGGGATGAAATAAATCAAATTAAGAATCAATGAAAATAAAAATAAATCCTAAGGAGTGATTAATACACTTGTGCAAGTAAATACTAAATTAGAAATTAAATTGAGAAAGGAATAAATAATGAATATGTGTAGGAATAGAAAGGTATATAGAGTCTAGTCTAACTAAAGAAATTTCCCAATTTAAACACAACTTAGTTTTATAAAGGTGTCAGTCATTAAAGGGGAAATAAAGGGAATAAAGGGACAACTAGGAGTGATTTTAGGAGCGCTTTTAGGATTGGTGAGGGAAATTGACATTTAATTTAATGAAATTGTTGATTTAATGGTGCAACTAAGGGAACGAGTGACAAGTGCATGGGGGGAATAATTCCTAATTAAATTAATGAAAAAATAAATTAAATGTGCAAATGACAAGTTGTCACTAAGAAAAATTCTATAAAACAAATGGTTGAGAAGAGGAATGGGATGACGGGTTTTGAGTAAGGTTATGCTGCAGAAATTCTATCTGATTTTACTTGTGAGAGTTGAGACACCCAACTCGAGAGAGAGAGTGGTAGCTCTACCTTGCGAGGCAAGCTAGGAGCTAGAATATGTTGGTTGTGTTTGTGCATGGCCCCTTTGCAGCTCTAAGGGATAAGGAGGAAGAAGAGTACCCCTAACATTAGCTAGGAGGTACTAGTGAAGTATTCATAGTTAGAAAGCCAGGATCTGAACGGAGCGCCAACGCGAGAGAACATCTTCAACTTCTTGTCATCGACTACAATATTTTATTGAGTATTGTATTGTATTCAGATTTAAGATGTAAAAGATTTGAACTTCGCTGAATGGACATTGGTTCTAGCATTTGTTTTTCTGTGAGATATCATTAGTATATGGATGGTCCATGTAGTTTTGTAAGATGTATGTAGAATAAAATGGTTTTGCAATTATTTAATGGATTTTAAATCTCCGTGTGTTGATCTTTGAGTTTTATCCCTTAGCGTTTTCATACATTTATTTTCAACGTTTGAAGAGACCCAAGATCTGATCCTACCTCTGTTGCTAGCAATTTTTAATTTAACGCTTAGCATTTTGATACCTTTATCCCCACATTTTTGTGGAGAGTCCTGAGTTCTGTGCTTCCCTCATTGCCCAATGATTTTTCTACATAACACTCTGTGTTTTACTTATCGTTTCCTCCGCGGCCTTTGGATAATATAACCTCTACGAATCATTTCGATGTGTAACCTCTGCGCTGGAACATTCACACAACACTTTTTCCTTACCTCTGCATAGGAACATTCACACAAATTGTTGCATTACCTTCACGTGGGAACGATCAAACAACATTTTTTTTCTTTACCCTCTATGATTTTTACCTTTTTATTACTCAACGATTTGCACCTTTTATTTCACAACAAATTGTTCTTCCATGCTCAACGAATTTACCTCTTTCTGAGTGAATTTTTCCTTCATTACCCAATGATTTAATGCCTCTAATATCTGCGTTTTTGCTTATGATCAGAATGCACACCATATATTCCTCTGCCACGAAATGATGCCTTAGAATGCACCCAACCCTAGCGATTGGTTAAAACAATTTGATTTCTGCTCTGGGTGATTTTCAGTAACGATACCATTTGTAAATTTATGCACAACATTTCACCTTCTCCTTGGGATAATTTTGGGTTACCATTGCTTTTTCTTCTCTTAAAACTACATTTTTGTTTCTTCCTGGGATACTGAGCCTTCCACAAAATCCTTCTGCGATTTGTAGCCATATTTCCCAACATTTTCTCCTAAAATCATGGTCAACGACTTGGCTGGGATTTCACTCAACCGATTCACTACCTACTCTGTGATTTTGTTCAAGTTTTTCCCTAGAAACCTTCCCTCTCTTACGTTCCATCTATTGAGATAACCCCCAATGATTTTATATTTCCACTCAGTGAATTTATGGTAGTGATCTGCATTTTTGGGGAGTCTTATACCCATGCGTTTTAACCTTTGTTCTCTGTGTGTTGAGGTGTAATGTTTGTCTAGTGAATGGGGAAATTCCCATGCATTTTCCCTTTTTTTCTCTGCGTTTTTGAGGTGTTAATACTTTCCCAGTGTGTGATTTTGTCCTGATAGTTATCCTTCTCACCTCTGCATTTTTTTCTCTATGCACACTCACCCAACGTGTAATTTTATTCTGGTATTATCCCTCTTCACCTCTTGTTTTAAAACATTTCACCCAAGCTAATTGAGAATCTCCTGGCGAGAATTCCGCTTTCACCCTTTTCGCCCAACAATGTGTTGTGTTATTCATTGTCTGATTTTTCTTCTTCTATCGTTTCCTTACATTGGGTTATGTGAAGTGGTATCCTTACCTTGTCACTTGAAAATTTAAATTATCCCAATAAGATACCCAATAGGCTTTAAATATTCATTCCTTTACTTATTATGTCATGACCATCTTAGGTCCCTAAGTGGAAAAGTAAAGATTTAGGGGAATGATCTTAATTTTTGATGTGTGTTGATCTACTTAATTGTATTGAATGGATATGTAAAACCTCCTTGACCTCTATTGATCAATTGTTAAGACGATCTCCTTAGGATGTCTTGCATGGGGATGTGAGTTTAGTGATTAATTCTTGTTGAGATGCTTAATTGGGATGAGTTACTTTTCAAAGATAGTATGCAATTAGATTTCTTGCACCTTTTAAATAAAGTGGAATACTCTGACGCCTTTAGAATTTGCTGACATATGATTAATTATGTGAATGTATGATTGGTTTCAAATTGTATTACTTTGCGCCATGTAATTAAAATTAGTGATTACGATTGCACCATGGAATAAACTAATTATTCTCTTGCGCCTTGAACTTAATGTGATTACATTATTTGCGCATGAAATGAACTAGGTGGATAAATAGATTCTTTTGCACTATTGAAGTTATGTTGATGTGTGATCAAATAAGTAATTGGATTTAATGTGACTTGAAATAATGTCGACATAAAAATGACTTAGTAATTAGTTAATCTTGCGTCTTGAAACTAAATGTTGTTGTATGATTTCATAACAGAATAGATTAATTGCACGCATTGAATGGTATTGGGTTATTTTTAATTCATAATTTGGATCACGCGCACACCCAGAGATAATGTTGATTATTGATGAATTAAATGGTTAATTAGTCGCACGCCTTGAAGTAAAGTAGATGTCTTCTTTTGCACCTTGAAAATAAAATAAAGTTGATTACATTGCGCCTTAACTTATGTCATTGCATGATTGAATTAGTAATTAAGTTATCTTGCACCATGGAATTTATGTTACGTGTGATGGTTTATTAGAATGCTATTGCACCATTGAGTATTGTTGATGTTGTTGATTTAGCATAGTTGGCTTTGGACTTGATTGTGTTAGTGGGATGTAGACACCTCCTTGTTCCTCAGAACAGTCGCCAACCCTGAGACCTTAAATGGTCAAAATCAATCAGATGAATCCTGGGCTTGAGCATTGCTTATGTGTCTTGGAGGTCCTAAGCTTGAAGGGTAGGTTGGGCAGGTAGTATATTTTTGTCATCTTTATGTTATCATTATGTTATCGTTATGTTATGTCATGTTACCCTTGTGTTATCTGATGATTATCTCTATATGATGATTTGAGCTATTAAAAGTATTGATGATTCCAATTGATCGTGATGAGATGATCTTGCATCACCATTTATGATTCTTGATGATTATGTGTCATTATATAACATGATGATGTGTTGATTTTGTGTCGTTAATAATTATGTTGATGCGTGGTTGTGACGTTATTGACTACGATGAGGTGTCTCTTGTAAGTCTTTAATTATGATGTCATCGATTATGAGATGCTTGGATTATGTGTTGATGCTAATTCCTAATGCTTTGATTTTTTTTTTTACCTATTGTGCTTCGCTTTTGTTAGTCGTAAAGAAGGGGCCATTATAGATACTCTTGCATGAGTTTCCAAATTTATTCCCTAAGTTCTTCATAGGTTTTCATCTTCCTCAAACCTAATTAAATCTGATGTGAAATCTGATTATTTTTGTTGGGTATTTTTTTCAAACACTTTGACGAATTGACCAAATGCCTTCCCATCAATGTCTTCTTTGCCATCCCAACTGAAAATTTGTATTTGTTACAGTCATGATATAAATATGGTTAGGCTGCTGCAAATTGCTCAGATAATGTTATGACTGTAGACTCAAACCAACAAGTATCTAATTTGATGGTTTGCACTCCTTTCTTCACAATAAACTCACATCTACCCAAAAATTATAACTATGTTTTTATGTTTTTAACCTCTACAAGAAGATATGGCCCTTTTTCCAAGGCATCTTGCTCATACACCAGTGTTGTAGATGAAAATAACTTGCCCAAGTAGCAATATAAGCTGCATACAAGTAGAAAATCTTGCATAATCTTAGGGATTGCTTGCAAATACAAGAGTAGATGGGTTGTCTATAATAGTCTAAATTGCCTCCAATATAGCACTGAATATACCCATCCACACAACACCCCTCCCACAAATCTCTCAACCCAGATACATAAGAACTTGACCAATGATGGTGCACTGTCTCTTTACACCTCCTTGCTAGTTTTTGATGTGTTGTCAATGATAATAATGTGTGTGTGTGTGTGTGTGTGTGTGTGACACACACACATATATATAATATTTTTATTTTTTTATTTTTTTTTAATTTTTATTTTTATGGTTCAAGTATGAAGTCACACAACTCGTATCTAAGACTTTCTACTCATGATACATGAAAAATATACCAAAAAATATAAGGACACCACACTGATACCAATTGTTTATTGCATTAAGTATATCACTATTAGCAATGAAAATACATATCAACACAAGATAAAATATAAGATGAATATGATAATTGATGCTTGATATAGGTTCTGCAAGCCACCCAAAGTCTCCTTGTAGATGATGACAAGAACAACACTTCTGCTTACCCAAAATATTAGTCCTGTATCATTTTTATCCTTCCCATAACATGTATAATGCCCAATATTTATGAGCAGGCATGTAGATAGTGATCTAGGATCTTCAAGCTAACTCACCCCACTGGTATTAACACTAACACTCAAAGGAGAGGCTCCTTTCCTTTATATTATTCAACTCTTTAATGATGTATTAGGAACCCAAGAGAGTATCAACATCCTTTTCCAACAACATTAACTCATCCACAAAACACAGAACTTTGTCTTCACCGAATGATAATCATGCAAACAACTAAGAGGCACTACTAAGCACAATAAACTCTCCCTTTTTGTATATAGGGATTCCTCCAATCTCCCTCTATTCAGAACTCCAATCTCAGATTCTTCTCACTGCAATGAATAAAAAACAAGGGCATAACTCGCTACCACAATGAAACTCACCCCATACAATTAAGGAATCGACCCAATATTTACATCAATCTCAAGGGACAAATTTAGTCCACAATAACAACAAACAGATAATATATTTCTAATGATCACACTAGTAAATGTATGGAAACTCAGCATAGATAAATTTATTTAATTATCAAAAAATAACTGGAAGACAATATCATGGATAACTCAGATTTTGGTTGATACATTCCAACGAAGAGTCTCTGGTTTGTTGGAAGGAAACAATACGCAAAATTCACCCCTCAAGGAACCCAAACTCTGTCGATTCACATATATACTGCACTCACTATCTAATGATGGATTTTTTATGAATATATCTTCCCCAACATGAAGGTATGTCATCTTATTCAATGAGTAGAACCCTACATATACATAGGCTCCAGCCTGTTGACAAACTCTGTTGTAAGAAGGGTAACTCGACTTCTCAATTACAGAAGTGTGCCCAAGCTAATGAAACTGTCCAGCAAAGACAGACCCATGATTTCTCTTGAAGAAATCGATCCTCACAATAAGAACTTCATTCTTTTAAGAAATAACTTGACCCAAATCAGATATAGACCCAAAATACATAGAACTTGACTTCCTCAAGCAATTCGACTCCCTTTTGGAAATCTAAACTCAACTGACATTGTGAATATCAATTGCCACTTCTGAAACTCAATCACAACTGAAGGAAATCACAAACACTAAATATATCTTAACTATAACCCTGATGATGGCTCTTTGGTAACCTCCACAACTGTCGAAGATCATGCTCTGATACCACTATAACATCCCACGGATAATAAACTAGGGTTTTGAATAAAATATAAATTGTATTGCATTAACTTGGATGCAAACCCTTGTTATTTCATCAAACACATTTTATATGCACCAAATACACATAAAATGGGAGAGATAACATGGGAATTTTATTATTATGAAAACTATGAATACAACCATATAAATCATAAATGGATGCTAGGGAAGTTGCAATACACCAATAACAACATTAAATCATAACCTGGTGTTAGCGCTCTATAAACTCGTTCGACTGAGAAAATGAATGACAGAGGCAACCTACAAACCAACTTTAAGGGAGAAAACTAGCCTTTGTGACCTAGAGAGGGCTCTCTCTAAGACTTTGTCTCTATACGGGTTATGGCCTTTAAAATTGTCGGCTAGATTTAACACTTTTGTACAATATTTCTGGTTCTATTGGCAAGAGAACGTGAGACCTTGGGCCATGGAGTCAATTTCAGAAAACAAGAGAAACAAATGACTATGTGACTAAACTTGAGAGGATAAAGGATAAGTAGGCAATGATCTTTCGGTTCAAAATCATTGTGTATGGTGAGGTAAAGACACATGAATCAACTCAGAAAACCGCTGGAGATGAATTTTGAGTTCAATTGGAAGAAAACACAATCGTCTAAATGGAGAAATCTAGAGCACCATGCAGTGA
>ML786754.1:428746-445414 GCA_009831015.1 Picea engelmannii | reverse complement strand
TCTATCTATATATATATATATATATATATATATATATATATATATATATATATATATATAAAGCACACAGGAAACACGTACATAAAGAGAGGTTACAATACATCAAACTGCTACCATTAGAATCTTTTCGTCAAAGTTTCAGAAACTTTGCGTTAAACTTCAATCGAGTTCAAAAAGCTACATTCAACAGTCATTGTCTACATTACTTTTCCCACCAACTTGGCTTACATTGAAAAGACGAAATATATATACCAGGGTGTGCCTCTCGGGCTACCCTACCCTCTAACTACTATCCCTAGAAATTAGGCTCTGACTATTCTCTACTAGATGACTCTTCGTATGGCACTTTACTAAAAATAGAAAATTCCTACACTCAATCGTACAATAACCGACGTCTTTCCCATGACAGTTCGGTCATTAGCAATATTTTGTTGTTAAGGAGTGATGTGTCAATGTCTTTCCTTCGACATGCTATCTGGATGATCAAGTGTTCTGTCAGACTCTTACCCCCATCGTAACGACCTTGATTTCTGTTGTGCGATCATTTGATGGAGCGTGCATGTGGCGGATAACCCCGGGTTGTTGCAAGTGTTTCCAAGATGACAACGCCAGACAGGGGACAACACCTTTCTTCAAACTGTCATGCGTCCAACATACACTTGTCCTTGGTAGTAGGTGAGTCTCCATTATTTTGCATTGTGTACTTTACCGCATGGGTACCTGTCAGAGTCAATACTTCTCAATAGGAAATAGGACACGGGGAGAAAAAATATGCACCACGTTGAGAAGACAAAAATGGATTTGATCAATTATGCTTCTGGCCTCATCTGCAGTTTTGATATCTGAAGAGTTCTCCCGAGAGACCACTTGCACCTTTTCATATTCATCACCTATTTTTGCAAAACCGCGTTCCCTTTTAGCCTCTTCTGTGCATTGGCTAGAACCATGTAGATGTTTCCCATGGCTGGTCCACATTCCTCAAAGTGCTTTGCAATTATCTCTTCTAAAATCCTATGTGCTTCGCACAACTGGATGATTATGTCTTGTGCATCCCTGAGATGCCTCTTGATCCAAGTTGTGTTTCCCTCTCGGCCCTATGATGCAGATGCTTCAAGGGTCCTTTCTGCTAACTTTCATCTCAACTTTCTATTCTTCTAGTATAACTCAACAATGGTGAGCTTCTCTTTCTTTAGCTGCTGGGACGGTTTATGAATATCCATGCCTTTAGTATCTAGCCTTCTACATCTACCGCAAGTTTCTCAACTTGGACCTTCAATAGGTTCCATCCAAATGGCGTGCATGAGTAAAGTTTCGTCGGCTGACTTTGCACACATCTCGCTCGGGGCTTGGGCCTTCCTAGTTTCTTTGTTCTTCCTTGGCCTGCCCCTTTTTCGGGGTATCAAATGTTGGGGGAATAGGGCTTCCAATGTCTTCCCTTCTTCCTCCTCTATGTGGTGAGATGTTACCTTTCCTATGGGTAGAGGGGAATCTTCCTTGGGGTCCTTGGGGATACCGTCTATGAGTAGAAACGAATCCCATTTTTTTCCCAATCGTCACAACTCCTCCACTATAAAAAAATTGATTAGTGAGACATGAGATAGTTTCTTCTTCGGCTAGTTTGCTTCAGCCTAGACAATACCTGCCATTTCTCAGAGGCTTTGGTGCAAGAAGAAAGGCATATTTAACGATCTCCTTCCTATGAAATGCATCAACAATCTGATGCGATGTGGGTGTATTCTGTCAAACCTTCCTTCACAGGTGAAATATTTCCTAATTTCCCTTAGGATGTTTCAAAAAGGATCCTGTAGATATCGACTTGGAATGCCTGCTTCGACCTTTCCATTTAAATAGTCTGGTTTGATAAATTACTCATAGAATAGCACATCCAAAGGCATGCATTTAGACCACCTTTCACCATGTGGAGGGATCTTCGTTGCGGTTGACAGAGTTTCCTCCGTGACCTGGAATGTGTTTCCTGCAATTACTGTGTGGAGGCCGTTGAAACTGAGCGCGAACTGTTATGCCAGTTTCATGTTGAATCCTTGGATTTTCTTACAAAATAACATGCACCCAACCTATTCAAAAGATGATTTGACATTTGGGTCTTCATTTACCAATGTCAAGCTTTGAGGTTCGGGCCCCACATACCTGCCACTTCGTGCCCCTTTCCTTATGTTCTGGGACTTTTCCATGGTGCAATGCATGTTTGTTTTGTGTGCATGGTGGATTTATCATGGGCCTAAGGTGGTAATCTCGATTGAACCAGGTTTGTGACACAACTGATGGCAATCGACTTCCTCGCAGCGAGAACCTCAGGGCTCGTGGGAAAAAATGCAGATGGTGCATAAACTTTGCTGGTGAATGGAATACATGAAGAGCAATTGGAATTTATAACTGGATGGGAGAGAGATCAAATCATGATAGGGACACTAAATCCATGGTGACTAGAGGTTTCAAAGAAGGCCGAATATTTGCACAACACATTCGCGCAATGGGTACATTGCGAAGTGTGTGAAATACAACTGATAAGAGCTCCAGAGTATATGTGATATAAGCGCTGTGATTTCTCATCCTTTTTGAATTCGTAATGAGCTGATGATGATCATTGCATCTACCAACATGACTCCTATTTAACAACTTGCCTCGACCTTTGGCAAGTAAACCTCCTCTTCTGACAGGACCTGACTCTTTTGGAAAATACCTTTATCACTTACACGTGTTTTAATCCTGACGTCCCTTCCCAGCTCCAAGGGCCAATCAACCACTTGCTGACTTTGACCCGTTCATTGTTCGGTACCTGAACGCACAGGCTTTGACACATGGACCATGACTCGACTAAGACCGACTCTAACTGAAAAAATGATGGCACTAACAACTAGCTCCAACAGGGATGCTATCCTCCCAGTGAGGTGGCAAAGAACAATAGACTAGGTGCTTGACCATTGGGTCTTATTTAACTTCCAAACTCTGAAACAACCGAAAATAAAACACATCCTAGAACTTTGACATAGTTATGACTAGACTTAGCATAAAATTATGGACTTCACTCTGGGCTTCAATCTTCTACTGACATACTAACTCGAAATGCCTTCTTTGAAAACAAAAAATGAAACGACTATTTACAATGAGATGAAAACGAAACAGACCTTACCAAACCAAGTAATGCTTGAGGAACTTGCCATTCACAGGCCCTCCGCTAGTGGGCTCTCCGTTAATCTCTTCTAGTAGATATATGTTGTTCCCATGGTACGCACTGATTTTGAAGGGTTCCATCCAAAGATGATCGAATTTACCATGATTCCCCTTGTCTTCGTTCCTCGCATCCCACTTTAGCACTAGATTGCCCAGCTGAAAATATTCTTGTTTGGAGTGCTTGTCAAAAAATTTCTTCATCCTATATTGGTGAAGTTGTGATCGGTTGTAAACCTGCTCCCTCATATTTTGTGCATGAATCAACTGATTTATCCTTATCTGAGCATTGTCTAGCTTGACCTATTGCTCCTATAGCAAATTCCTAACGGGCAATCCCAGTGAGGTAGGGAAAACTGCATCCACTCCATATACGATTTGGAATGGCGACATGGAGATGGATTTTTTGGTAGTGACTCTGTCAGCCCATAATGCGTAAATGAGTTTCTTATGCTAGGCCTTCTTGTTGTCTTGCATGAGCCTTTTAATAATCCTGGTTAATATTTTATTTGAAGATTTTGCTAACCCATTTCCCTGCAAGTAATACCCTGTAGAATGTCCCAGTGTTATATTGTAATACTTGCAAAAAATCTCCATTTTCTTGGACTTAAATGTTGCTGCGTTGTTCGTGATGATCTTGATAGGACATCCAAACCTAGACAAAATGTTAGTCTCTAGAAACTGGATGATGACCGTATCGGTAGCCTTCCTCATTAGGATTGCTTCAATCCATTTTGTGAAGTAATCTGTAGCCGTGAGTATCCATATGTGCTAGGTCGAGGATGGTGGATGAATCTCTCCTATAAAGTCTAGGCCCCATTGCATGAATGACGCTTTGACCGAGATTGGTTTCAGCGGAAGGGGTTGAACCTTTTTTCTTCCATCAAATATTTGGCACTCATGGCAACTGGAAACTTCTTTGTATACATCTACGAAGATGTTGGGCCAATAGTAACCTACCCTTAAAATTTTATGCATGGTGGTTTTCCAGTAGTGATGTCCTCTGTAGTCACCTTTGTGGAATTCCCTGATAGCTCGTTCCACGTCGTCTTCTAGTAAGCAACTCAGTAATATCCCTCCCAGATATTTCCAATACAGAGAGTTATCTAAGATGCAGAACTTAGTAGCCTTCAACTTCAAGAACCTAGCCTTGGTATTACTTAACCCTAGAGGAGCTTGTATTTTATTCAATACATAAATGATGTCCATATACCAAGATGAATCGATGAATTTTTGGGACACCTACGGGGTTTTTTCTTCTTGAGGATTCTTTGATAGATCAACAATGAAGTTTATTCCCAGAACATCGTAGTTCGATCGCGCCATCAATTTTGCGAGGCCTTGACCCTTAATCAGTTTTGTGGGCTTGATTTCGAGGTCATATTCCAGCATGACTGCGATCCACTTACCTCTTCTTCCCTTAAGGTCAGGAAGAGTCAGGATGTCTTTGACTGAATTTCTGGGCACGTCGGCGATAACATGGGAATGTAGTATGTAAGTCCTGAATTCCTTGAGGGATTTCACTAAGGCATATGCTTGTTTCTCCATAATATCATACCTCCGTGGGGAATCTCTCAGTGTCCTACTAAAGTAGGCTATAGGCTTTTCGAAATTCTACTCGTCCTTCTGTAACAATATGCCAACAATGGTATGCTCAGAGGAAAATGAGAACAATATGAAATACTTCATGAAATATGGGCTGGCCAAAACATGAGCTTTGGTCAACGCTACCTTGATGTATTCAAACAATCTCTTGGCTTCAGGGTTCCATTTGATCTCATTTCCCTTTCTGAGCATGATGGTGATATGCTTTATAATTTCTGCCAGATTCGGGATGAACCTTCTCAAGAAATTCACCTTTCCTAGGAAGGACCGTACCTCCTTCTTTTTTCGAGGAGTGCTGATTTTGAGGATTCCTTCTACCCTACTAGGATCTATCTTTATACCATCCTTCGAGATGATGTGCCCCAATATTTTCCCTTCCTGCATTATGAAATGTGATTTTTTCAGATGCAACGATATGACGAACCTCCTGCGTTTCTAGAAGACCTTCTTCAGATGCTCAAGGTGTTGTTTGTCGGAGTCAGAATACACTGTGATGTCATCCAGGTAGATCATGATAAATTTGTCCTTTTCCTCAGCAAATGCTATATCCATATCCCTCTGGAAGGTAGCTATGGAATTCATAAGGTCAAAAGGAATCTTATCATACATGAACGTACCCCATGGTGTCATGAAATATGTCTTTTCCTGGTCATCCGGGTGTACCATGATCTGATTGTAACCTGAAAAACCATCCAACATGGACATCTTCTGGGATCCAACTACCTTCTACAGGATATAGTTCATCTTGCAGAGCGGGTAGTTATCCTTGAGGGATACTCTGTTCAAGTTTCAAAAATCCACGCACAACCTTATTTCGCCGCTCTTTTTCCTTACAGGCACCAGGTTGGCAACCCATTTCAAAAATATTAAAGAAACAATAATTTTGGCTTCGAATAGTTTCTTTACCTCTTTTTCAATTAGCAACAACAGTAGGGGATTGATCCATCTTATCTTTTTCTTGAAATGTTTTTGTTCTTCTTTGAGAGGAATGACGTGTTGAATCACTTTGGTGTCGTAGACTTTTAAGTCATCATAAATCTAGGCGAAAATGTCGAGAAAATATTTCATGAGTTTGATGTAGTCCCATTTGACCTCCAGACTGAGTGTCTTTGATAATTTGATTATCCTTAGATTCTCCTGGGTCTCGATGTTGCAATCTTCGACGTACTCATCGTTCACCGTGATCTTGGGATTTCTAGCCACATCGTTTTAAACAAACAACTTTTCAAATGGAACCAATCCTTTGGGGATGATATTATTCTTTATATGCACTATGTCCCTTCCATCTATCTATCTTTGAAAGGGGTCATTGTTACCACGCACAGCTGCGCTTTCATCTTCTTCATAAAAACACTCATCATCGATGTTCACATTAGCGAACTCATCGCTCATCTGGAGAAATCTCTCCACCTGTTGTTCATCCTCAAACACCTGCCAATACTTGATATTATCAGGTACCACCGGCTTATGTTTGACTTCGATCTCATAGTTTCTGTTTGGAAAAATGGGAATCTTAAAAACTGAAGCTGAGGTGGCAAAGGAATCCACAATTTGATTCTTCCCCCTTGGGATTGTTGACAGATTATAATCCGAGAATTCTTCGAGGAGTTCCAGTACTAGGTTCCTATATGCCCTCAGTCTGGGGTGCTTGTACTGGTATATACCCTTCACTTGGTTTATGATGAGCTCAGAGTCTCCACGCACCGCTATCCTCTTTGTGCCCAATTCTATCAAAAATCTCAGACCCAAAATCAATGTCTCATACTCCACCATGTTATTTGTACAATCAAAGGTGAGTTTGTATGGAAAGATTTTTTTGCCCACCTTGGGGGGAATTATCCATACACCAACCCCTGATCCTTACTTGTTGACGGCTCCATCGAAGCTCATGTTCCACATTTCATTCTTTGCACGGTTCCTCGGTTCTTCACACTCTTCTTCTCATCGCACGACTTTATCCTTGATAGTCAGGATGATCGTCTACTCTTCCCCCTTCAGATCTCAGGTCATTGTAAAATGTTTAGTAGCCGATCTTAGTGTCGACGGAGTAGATAAGGTGGTTATTTAGCTGGGTCTTGCTACTCACAATGTATTTGATCATCACCTCTCTGTACAACTGTCTCTCTTGACCGAAGAGAAGAATAGTGGCATACAACATATCCATATGCAGGGTTCCCTTCAATTTCGCGGCCCATGACCTGGACAATATCATGCCAAATTTAAGGGGTATATTGGCCACTACCATGTCCATAACCAGATTCTTGGAAGGGATTTGGGACAATGTCACAACCAAATCTTTGATCAGACCCAAACATTTCACTTTCCTCGAGTCGAAGGATAAAATATCCTTATAAGGCCTGGTGATGTCCAAACCTAACTCATCCATGACCACTTTGGGAATGAGATTGTGCAACGCACACGAATCAAACATGGCTTTATCCAGTGTCATGTCATGGATTTTGAGGCTGACGTAGAAAGGGGAATGTCCTCAATATTGCCCATTTCTTCGACATGCATACCAAACAAAATGACAGGGTGATCATCCTGGACGTTCCGGGTGTCGAGAGTCTCTCCCATATTTAACATTTTAATAATTTGATCCCGATTCTCTCCTTTCTTGATGATCTCGTTGAAAGGGACGAAGATTTTAATTTTGGCCATTTCATTCTCAAATTTAAAAGGGGGGGGGGACTTTTTCTACCTCCTTGACGCATGTCTTCCGGCTTGTTTCTGGCACTTTCCTTGGAACCTCCTCCTTTGAATTCCCCTTTTTAGTCCCATCCTTGGTAGGGTTGTATTTCTTTGGTTGACTCATGGAAGGGGTGTTCGCCTGGGATTTCCTTATGGGATTCGTCTACTGAGGTTCTACATACATCTTTCTGTTCTCGAGGTTGTATTTCTTTTGGAACTGCATGATGGCATTGTGATAACCCTTCCTGAATTACTCCATTTCCCAAGACAACGTGTCATCAGTGTCCAACATAATATCATCATTTATGCTCATGTATTGATTGTGTTCTCCCTTCATCAAGAACACGTGAGTTTCCGTGTTGTCGCATAAATGAATTTGATCTTGGATCATCTGGTCAACATCTTCGTCCACGTAATTATTTTGGAACTGGGGCCTTATTTGTTGGTCTCCCTAATCTCTCTATTCTCTCTTCCTGATCTGTGGGATCAGACATCTTCTAAGGTTAATATTTATGGGTTGGAGGTCATGTTGTTCTCGAGCGGCGAACTTATTTCCCACAGACATTCTTTCCATAAAATTCTCCATCGTCTTCATCATTAAGTCGAACTTGTCATCCGAGGGTCAAGAAGTCGATGTTTGTGCATCTCCTTGGGGTTTCTTCCCTGCTCCGTTGAAGATTTTTTTGATCTTTTCCAGCGCCATCAGGTTTACTTCGAATTTGACTGTGTCACTCATCATGGTGTTTAAATTAGCAGATCTTCTCTCCCTCAACAACAAGGTGAAATCACTGTCAAAAGAGTCAACATATCAAAGATGCGCAACCCCGGGAGGTGGATGGACTTTTGTGGGGATTGATTTGTATACCCTCATGAAATGGGCTAAGAAATCCTACACCGTCTCCTCCGATGATCTCTTCATGTTGTTGTACTGCGTCAGTAATTGCAATGGATTATTTTTGTCTCCCCATCTAGTAATGAATGATGTTTCAAACATGAAGAAGTTGGGGATGCTTACTGCTTGAAGAGCCTTAAACCACTTCCTAACCTCCCCCAAAATACTTTACGTGAACAACCCCATCTTCCCGTCTTCGTGATCCACCTCTTCTAGATCAACAAAATCATTCAACCAATCCAGGTGCTTTTGGGCAGAGGTATTTTCCTCGACGTCATATATCTTGATCCTCTGGTTGTAGTTCTGTGGCAAATCATGAAATTGGGATGGAAGGGAAAGAGGGGTGAATATGGCATCCATTACTCTTGGGGGGTTTGGGATTTTTTGGATGTTATGAGCGTGGACTATGACAACTTGGAGGATTTTGTTTGGTACCGGAGATCGAAACCTCTTCTCATCGAAGACTATATCATCCAAGCTGGTTTTTGACTTAGACCTGAACAAGGTTTGTTCGAACAAGGTGTCAAATTCGAGGTCAACTATTCTTTGTACCCCATCCTTGGGTAAGGAAAAAATTATGTCCAGGTAATAGAACGGGTCTGGCACCTGTTCCCTTGCCCTGCATAAAAGTTTCTCAGGATCACACATGGGCTCTATAGGGTTCGACTCAAGATTGGATCTAGTATAAATGGTCTTCATATCTAGGATTTACGAGTGGCTCCACTCTATGCTACTGGTGTATTTTACTAGAGTCGCCAGGGTAAAGGTTTTAGCCAATGTAGATGTTTGGCCCATTGTTACCCTCAGGGGTCAAAACTATATCTTTAGTCATTCTCCCAGGGAAAATTTATTCAATTCCGTCCCCGATAATGACACCAAAATGTTAGCACTCTATAAAATCATTCGACTGAGAAAACGAATGACAGAGGCAACCTACAAACCAACTTTAAGGCCAAAAACGAGCCTTTACGACCTAGAGAGGGTTCTCTCTAAGACTTTGTCTCTATATGGGTTATGGGCTTTGAAATTGTCGGCTAGATTTAACACTTTTGTACAATATTTCTAGTTCTATTGGCAAGAGAACACAAGACCTTGGGACATGGATTCAATTTCATAAAACAAGAGAAAAAAATGACTAGGTGACTAAACTTGAGAGGATAAAGGCTAAGTAGGCAAAGGTCTTTCAGTTCAAAATCGTTGTGTATGGCAAGGGAAAGACACATGAAGAAACTCAGAGCACTGTTGGAGATGAATTCTGAGTGCACTGGGAAGAAAACACAGTTGTCTAAATGGTGAAATCTAGAGCACCGCATAGTGAATTCTAGATCTGAATGACGTTCCGATTTAGACAATATATATATATATATATGAATATAAATCACACAGGAAGCATGTACATAAAGAGGTTACAATACATCAAACTGCTACCATTAGAATCTTTTCGTCAAATTTTCAGGAACTTTGCATTAAACTTCAATTGAGTTCAAAAAGATACATTCAGTAGCCACTGTCTACATTACTTTGGAAACCAACCTGGCTTACATTGAAAAGACAAAATAAATAGACCAAGGTGTGCCTCTCGGGCTACCTTTCCCTCTAACTACAATCCCTAGAAATTAGGCTCTGACTATTCTCTGCTAGATGACTCTTCATATGGAACTTTACTAAAAATAGAAACTGACTGTACTCAATTGTACAATAACCGACGTCTTTCCCATGACAGTTCGGTCATTAGTAAGATTTCGTCGTTAAGGAGTGATGTGTCAATGTATTTCCTTCGACAGGATATTTGGATGATCAAGTGTTTTGTCATACTCTTACCCCCATCATAACAACCTTGATTTCTGCCATGCAATCATTTGTTGGAGTGTGCATGTGGCGGATAACCCCGGGTTATCACAGGTGTTTCCAAGATGACAACGCCATATAGGGGACAACGCCTTTCTTCAAACTATCATGAATCCAACATACACTTTTCCTTGGTAGTATGTGAGTCTCCAACATTTAGCGTAGTGTACTTGATCACACGGTTACCTGTTAGAGTCCATAGTTCCCAGTAGGAAACAGAACACGGGGAGAAAAAATCTGCACCATATCGAGAAGAAAAAAATGGAATCGATCAATTATGCTTCTGGCCTCGTCTGCAGTTTTGATATCCAAAACGTTCTCTTGAGAGACCAGTTGCACCTTTTCAGATTCATCACCTATCTTTGCAAAACCATGTTTCCTTTCAGCCTCTTCCCCACACTAGCTAGAACCGCGTATATGTTTCCCATGGCCAGTCCACATTCCTCAAAGTTCTTTGCAATTCTCTCTTCTGACATATTTTGTGCTTTGTGTAGCTGGATGATTGTGTCTTGTGCATCCCTGAACTGCCTCATGAGCCAAGTCACATTTCCCTCTCGACCCTATGATGTTGATGCCTCAAGGGTCCTTTTTTCTAAATGTCATCTCAATTTTCTGTTCTACTGGTACAACTTAGCAATGACGAGTTGTGATTTCTTTTAGGTGTTGTGATGGTTCACGAATATCGATGCCTGCAGTATCTTTCTTTCTCCATTTGTTGTAGGTTTCTTGACTTCGACCTTCAACAGGTTCCAGCTGAATGGCACGCATGAGTAACGTTTCAGCAACTAACTTCGCACACGGCTCACTCGGGGATTGGGCCCTCCCAGTTTCTTTGTTCTTTCTTGGCATGCCCCTTTATCGGGGTATCAGATGTTGGGGGGATAGGGCTTCCAATGTATTCACTTCTTCCGCCTCTATGTGGCGAGATGTTACCTTTCTTGTGGGTAGAGGGGAATCTCCCTTAGGGTCCCTAGGGATGCCGACTGTGAGTAGAAACAAATCCCAGTTTTTTCCCAATCGGCGCAACTCCTCCACTATCAACAATTTTATTAGTGAGACATGAGATAGTTTCTTCTTCGGCTGGTTTGCTTCAGCTTGAATGCTGTCTGCCATTTCTCAAAGATTTGGTGCAAGAATAAAGGAGTATTTAATGGTCTTCTTCCTATGAAATGCATCAAAAATCTGATGTGATATGGGTGTATTTTGTCAAAACTTCCTTCATAGGTGAAATATTTCCTTATTTCCCCCTCAGAAGCTTTTGAAAAGGCTCTTGTAGATATTGAGTTGGAATGCCCTCTTTGAACTTCCCTTTTAAACAGTTTGGTTTGATAAATTCCTTGTAGTATAACACATCCAAAGGCATGCCTTTAGACCACATTTCACCACATGGAGGGATCTCTGTTGCGACTGACAGAGTTTGCTCCATCACCTGGAATGTGTTTCTTGGAGTTACTGCGCGAAGCCCGTTGAAACTGAGCGTGAACTGTTCCACCAGTTTAATGTTGAATCCTTGTATTTTCTTACAAAATAACATGCACTCGACTTGTTCAAAATATGCTTTGACATCTGGGTCTTCATTTACCAATGTCAATATTTGAGGTTTGGGCCCCACATACCTGCCACTTCAGGCCCCTTTCCTTATGTTCTGGGATGTTTCCATGGTGCAATGCATGTTTGTTCTGTACGCATGGTGGATTTAGCACATGCCCAAAGCAGTGATCTCAATTGACCTGGGTTTGTGACACAACTGATGGAAATCGACTTCCTCGCAGCGAGAACCTCGGGGCCCGCTAGGAAAAATGTAGACGGTGCATAAACTTGGCTAGTGAATGGAATACATGAAGAGAAACTAAAATTTATAATTGGATGAGCGAGAGATGAAATCATGACAGGGGACACTGAATCCATGGTGACTAGAGGTTTCAAAGTAGGATGAATATTTGCGCATAACATTTGTGTGATGGGTACACTGTAGAGAGTGTGAAGTACAACTGATAAGAGCTCCAGAGTATACGTGATATGAGTGTCATGATTTCTCATCCTGTATGACTTCATAATGATTTGATGATGGTCATTGCATATGTCGACATGAATCCTATTTAACAACTTGCCTCGACCTTTGGCACGTAAACCTCCTCTTTTGACAGGACTCGACTCTTTGGGAAAAGACCTTTACCACTTACACGTGTTTTGATAGTGAAGTCCCTTCCCGACTCCAAGGGCCAATCAACCACTTGCTAACTTCGACTCGTTCATTGTTCGGTACCTGACCTCACATGCTTTTACACACAGACCATGACTCAACTGATACTTACTCTAACTAAAACAATGATGACGCTAACACCTGGAACAATTCCATATACTCTCCAATAGAATGATGAATATGAAACTAGAATTGAAGCTCCAATGAATATCCTGGTTGTATCTTCGTTCTTGTCTAACTAGGGTGGATGGTTTCACCACCAAAGCCAAACCAAAATGGAATGGTTTTTCCAAAACCCTAACAAATACCCTTTCTCACTGAAAACTCCACAAGAAAATTATCCAAATCCAATCTGCCCAAATGACTTTCTCTCTTCTCATTTTAAAGGATCCGTAGATCTTTCTAGAGAGATCTAACCCAAACTTCTCAAAGCTTCTAACACTTCATTTAATAAAGTGACTTTATAAGATTATTTTGATTAAGTCACTTAAAATTAAATAATAATTAATTAAATATTAGTTGCCAAATTTAACTTTAGGAAACATAATGAAATAATTAATGAAATATTTATTTTTTCCAAAAGGGGACATTACATCATGTCAATCCAAGGTTGGTAGACTTGTGAAGCACAATCACTGTATGGGAGGGAACTAGATTCAAAATACATACTAAGAAGAAAATTCAAACTTGAAAGAAATCATCAACTAATCTTTGAAATCTAGAAAGTGAAATCTGACCTAATCTTCAAAACTTCAAATAAAATCTAATTCTTTCAATCTTAGGTTGTCACGGTTCTACTGGTAGAAAATTAGGTTGCAAAGTGAAATACACACAATGGTTGTGATCTATTTGCAATAATAATTTTTCATCTAGTGAAGTTAAAGGTTTTGAAAGAATGTTTTAACACACATGCAAAATGAAAAGACTTGAATTAAATCTAATTCTTTCAACCTTAGGTTGTCACAGTTCCACTGGTAGAAAATCAGGCTACAAAGTGAAATGTGCCACAATGTTTGTGAGCTCTTTGCAACGATACTTTGTCAACTAGTGAAGTTAAAGGTTTTGAAAGAATGGCTATGCAAGGAATCAAAATAAAAGCTAACTTTTAAAGAAACTACAATTTTTAAATAAAAACTAAAATAAAATATGAAAATTGAATATATTAAGATTAAAGTGTTGTTATATAAACAAGCGAGTAAAGCAAATTACTGCATAAAGAAGATGTAGAAATTAAAGCCTATGCACATCAATATACACAGTGACATGTACCAAAGAAAGGAGGCACTCTAGGCATGTTTCATGCACATAAGAGAAGGAACACTAGCTGAAGGAAATCATAGATTCCATATTAATAATCAAACTAGTTACAAATTGAGTTTTCAAAGAGTCCTCCTCTACAATTTCGAATATCCCATAAGCTTCATAATTTAGCTCATTTATACAATATGGAATGTAACAAATAGCCTAATATTACTCTCCTAGAGTAATAAAATAACTGATCAGATCCTAAAAGTAGTGATTCGACCTTGATTTGATGAGGATTCCATGATTTTATGAATAAATTCCTGTTGCTGATTTTTTGTTGCGAAAAATATGGTTGGTACCTGAGTTGACCAGAGATTGATTGAGGGTTTCTGGGTCGATTTTTGTGCATCCAAGAGAACATGTACCATGGCATGAAAGCGAGGGAAAAAACCCATGTGTTCATTTCTTCCATCTCGTCCTGCACATAACTTGATGAATGACAAATTATAAGATCTATTTTTTTCCTGTAATTACTGGTAAAATCCGAATTCAAACTATTCTAAAATGATGATTCTAAAAAATTAAAATTAAAATAAATATTTACCTAATTATTCCTTGAAATATCTTTATGGGCTGAAGTGGATGGAGAATGTGTAAAAAATGAGAGGTATAAAGGCAAAGATTTCATAAGTTTAAAGGATTTTTAATTGTCAAAATAGAGTACTAACACTTACTACTTAACTCTTCAATTTACATTTAACATTTATTATCTCTCTTTAGATAAATGTGAAATAATTCAATTTATTTTTATATTATATCTCGTAGCTTTGGCTACTTAATTTTTTCCTTCTTTTCTTATTATATTATATACCTCTCCTTAACTTATTGACTATGATGATTAATGTCCATTGAGACCAAGATTGGTCCATCAAACCTTAAGAAAGGTAAGAGATTACTTGGACTTCTTAAAAATCTTAGAATTACAATTAATATATTAATAAACTATGTAAATGTATTATATTTGATGTAATGAAATAATAAAAATAAGAAATAACCATCTCCATTATAAAGGTATACTTTTTGAAAGATATATTCCAAAACATGTAACTATATTTTTCATTAAGTATTTTTATTCGATGTAATTTAATAAGTGAGCCATGATCAACCATAACTTAAAAACATTTTGAAGAATGTGTATAAACTCTAGTATTAATCATTTGCATATTAAAGGATGTACATCAACTATATTAATAATCATTTATAATTGTTTATTGAAAAATTAGTGTAAATCCATCTTAACTCTATATCTATCATGCTCCCAAAACCCTTGAGGTGCAATTTGTTTTTCAAGTTTTTTCAATTTAAATAAAGTTTTTACTTCAAGGGACTTGATTTGCATGTGCGGATGATAGATTCATATTTAATATATGTGTGTGTGTGTGTGTGTGTGTGTGTGTGTGTGTGTGATGATGATGATGATGATGATGATGGTTAATATCCATTGAGACCAATATTTGTCTATCATACCTAAGAAAGGTAATAGATTACTTGAACTTCTTTAGAATGCCATTTTGATGTTCGAAAAACATTAGGAGAAGTGTTCCAATATCACTATAGTTTTGATGACTTGGAAGGTTAGGAAGGTCGAAATTGTTACAAATATTTTGAAATTGAGAAATAAGTTGGGTATACACAGGGCACTCTAGGAGAAATCAATTTTCATCTTCAACCCTTTGAGTTTCACAAAGGTGACAAATTCTTTCATGCCATGGTGTTTTGGGAATTGTTCAACATCTAGTTTCACTATGCATCTCATGATAATTAGTTCTTATTTTAACAATATTGATTCTCTTCCTTACACTAGTGAAAACAAAGAGATACTTTTGATCTTCAATATTAGGGTTAACCACCTCCTTATAGTATCTTAATTTCTTTTACCCTGTAATTATTTATCACACCAAATATTCTCCTTCAATTTATCTTTAATAATATTTTTAATATCATCGGTATTTTGCAGAATAACTTCTTCCTTTATTCCCCAATGATTTAGCCAAGACTTGGAATCATTGTTCCATCCCCTCTTAAGTCATTGGTGATTTTGGCTGGATTCTGAAGAAATTTTCAGGAGCCTTGTGTCATCCATGTTGTTTATCTTGTTCTTGTGCATTGAGTACCTAATCATAGTTGTGCTCTCAATGGGGGAAATTATCACTTCTATGAGGAGGATATGATAGGGTGTATTGCCTTTAATTTTGAGATGATAAGTGATAAAATTATTTTGGATCTTCTCTATCTTTCTCCATGATTCTTGAGAGATACTGCATCCCCAAACTTCACATCCATATAATATAACAATAGTAATAATAGTCTCAAAGAGGATATTTTTACTATCCCATAGCCAAAGGTACGCTAATTTACAATTATTTTCAAGCCCATAATAAACTTTCCACCCTCCATTTATCCTTTTATTAATGCTATAGTTCTAATTGAGATTGTGATGAAAATCGATTCCAAGATACTTGTACAAAGGCACTTCCTCCAAGATATTGTTGTAATAAATGAAACTATCGTAGGTTACCTTTTGGGATTTAATTGTCATAAGGTTCATTTTGTTAATGTTCATCATCATCCTTGCACTAGAGAAAAAGTACTTGAGGATTCCAAGTTTCTTTATGAGGTCATAGGGATTCCTTGCCATAAGAACAATATCGTCAACATAGAGGATAAGGATGACGACTATACTAGCAAGAGTCAGTCCAACACAAACTGCAACTTCCAAACAATCTTCTAACTTTTCAATGTATATGGAAAAAATGGTAGGGGATAGAGGACAACCTTTCTTGAATCCAATATTACAGGTAATTTCTTCCAACTATCCCTCAATGCTCCTAAACTTGGTAATAATCAATATCTATCATTTATTATATCTCTCTTTAATTCATAGTGGACCAATCCAATATTTTAATTTACCTTTTCCTAAACTTTATTTTAAACT
>ML786754.1:421246-423746 GCA_009831015.1 Picea engelmannii | reverse complement strand
GATATCAGATCAACTACCCTATGTTTCTTTTCCGGTTGTGGTGGATCAACAATTTGCAAGAACTGGTAAGCCTGTATTGGATATTCTTCAATAAAAAATAGAGGAAGTTACTGCCCCTAAAATTTATGAAGCAGATGAAATTTATCAACTATTTCAAAATGAACTACAGAATTTTTCTATTTCAAATAAGTTTCAAGATCCTATAGCAGCCTATATGGAGTCAAATTGGAGTAAAAAAGTTTCTGTCATTCATTTTGTAAAGGAAAATTTTCAGAACTTTAAATATGGGCTTCAAGATTGTAGGGTGCTGCTATATTTTTCGGTTTCTAATATCCTATTTGTGCTTAGAGGCCAATTTCAGTTAGTATATTAGTTACTTGAATGGATGAACTGGAAGTTTGTTTATACTTAAGCAAAGCAGTTCAGTTGGTTAGAGTAGTTTTGTATATAAATAAGCTCATATTTCTGAGCAAATGTGGTGTGTGTTAGATCAACAATAAAGACTCCATTAGTCCAATGGATACAAGGCACTGATGGCAGGGATAGTTTGATTTGTAGAATGTAGATCGGTTCAGATGATGGGCATGGATAACAGGATGCAGGCTTCATGGACATCAAAGATAAATGCATATGGTATTCTTGTTCTTGATGCCTCATAGGGAGGACATCATCCTGCAGTTGGAGCCAATGTTTGCACATGGGTATGAAAGGGTGGCTCTTTGAGGTTTTTAGAGTTTTTTAAGGAATTTTAGGGGTCTTTGGGAAATTGATGAAAAATTTTAAGCCTTTTTGAAAAAGTGATATTTTGGTAGCGTTTTCACATAAGAAATAACCTTCACGCTACCAAAACGCCTGTGTAAAATTCATAAAAAAAAAATACATAGATTTTGAAGACACCAAGCTATTGAGTGAATCCTCATGATTCTTTGAAGGATGATTATCATTTGAAACACATGTCAACATCATATAAAGGATGGGATTAATGAGAAAGTTCCATCAAATATTTGGTCAAAGTAATCCCATAAATCTTGGATCTCCAACAAATTTGCTACATATTTTCCTTAAATTTTCCAGCTATTTTTTTTGGGAAGTCAAAGTTGCTATTGACATGATCATAATGAATTACTCTTGATCCATTTATTTTGGATCTGAAAACTACCTTGAAAATCTATGTATTGTATGAATGAAATGTAATGAGGGGGGAGGGATAGGTGAGGGTCGAGTAGTGAGGTTCCTATGTATATGTATAGGACTGAGATGGGGATGAAGTTTGACTGATGTTATTATTAGAGTTTCTAAAGAAATTAATGGACCTTTGTTTCTCTTATATGTTTCCTTCTCTCTTATGAATACAAGTAAATTGATAACATATCCATTTAATTTAAAGACTGTAAATACTGTTTTGTTATCGTTGTCTCTGCATGGGCTTAGGGTTTTATGGATATTGTGTTCATACGTGTTTAAATTTTCTATTTTTAAAGAATTTAATCCTAGAAAGTTCTCTTCTATTTTAAGTGATGAGATGAGAGCCATATGCAATCATATTTTCATTTGAAATATTTTAACTCTATCTTCTTTATCTAAACCTTATCGTGTTGGGTTCATAACTATGTATTCAACATCTGATTTAAATATATAACTCATCATATGCTAACCCTGTCTCTAGCCCTATTTAAAGTTGAATCACTACTTAGTCTCTTTCCACCATCCTCCAACTACATTTTAATCAAACAATCATTCTCACAAGTTTAATATGTGCTAGGTTTGGTTCTCATGCAATCAATAATAAACTTCTAGAACTAGCACCTGGGATGAGAATTTAATAGATGGAATCCATATGTCTTCACATAAAGAGGAATTCCTAGCAAGCCATATACCCCATAGGACCATGTAGGGAACTACCTGAAGTACCACCAAATCCTTTCGTAATAACAAAGAGAGAAAAAAATATTAAAAATTAAGTCCATTCCATAGTGATCTAAGACTAAGAGACCCTTCAACCTCTTTCCAGACCTGAATAGAGAAATAATATATTAAGAAAATATTGGAGTTTGTTTCCTCTCGGTTCTTACATAAAAGGCACCTACTAGGCCACACTTTACCCCTTCTTTGCAAATGATCCTAAGTCAAAATTTTGTCCAAGAGTGCAAGCTACTTGAGTAATTTATATTTGGTTGGAGCCTTTACCTTCCATAGATATTTTCACCACCAACACACTACTACCTCACCAATTGTAAACAATGTCTGATACCCTAGCTTCACTAAATATCAACCTCCAAGCTTATTATATCTCTAGATACGTTCATTAGGATTCTCACATAATATAATATGGGCCCTATGTAGGTCTGTGATAAAGATGATCCGGATTTATGTAGGAACACAATGAAATATAGAAATACACATAAACGCAGAGATGCAGCGGAAATAAGACTTCATTTCATTAATAACAAATGACTAAAATATGCTTACAGACAGAATGGAAATAAACTAGCTAGGGCGC
>ML786754.1:402217-415817 GCA_009831015.1 Picea engelmannii | reverse complement strand
GCCAAAAGTCATGTGGGCCCCGTTTGGGTAAGTTAGTACATCAACTTCCCGGGGTCGTAACTTTTGCATACGATCTCCGTTTTAGGCGTGTGATAGCTTGTTGGAAAGGTATCGTCGAGGAGATTCATTTTGGGGGATCAATAATGCCTTCAACTATCATTGAGAACCTATATCTCAAAAAACCTTCATTTAGGCCCTCAAAATGGCCCCGGAAGTTAAAACCTGCTAAAAATAGTAAATTGCCAAAATTGCCAGAACACTGTTTTGAGCCAGTCGGAAAAGGTGGGTGGCCACTGATATCCACCTGGATCAAAAGAGCTCTGAATACCTCACAAATTCACCATTCAACTCCAGAGCCCTTGATTTCAACCATCCTTGTCTCCATAAGGTTGTTTCGATAGGTATATTAATTAAATTAAGGAAGGTTCTCCCAATTTCCCTTAGATGAAGAACCAAGTCCTCCAGTTTCTCTTAAATGAAGAACCAATTCCTCAGGAATAAATATATTCCAATTACAACCCATAATAACATCCACTCCAATCCTCACTTGAGTCCCATCACCCACCCACCAAGCCAAGTGAGATCCTATAGGAGGAAATGACAAATTCAACACCTTCCATTGGTTGGATACATTCTAAATAGATTTGTGTTATTTTCTAATCCAATCTACCAATGAGTTTTAAGCTATATACTTTTAGAACAATATCCTTCTCCAAAGGCTATCCTTTGTGAGGATTTACCATAAGGATTTTTCTTCCAAGGAGAGATCAAACATGTGTATATTATTAATCCCCCACCCCTCGAATGCCTTAGGACCAACCAAATTTTTCCATCTCACCTAATGTGATCCTTTAAACTCAATATAACCTTGCCAAAAAATTATAAAAAAACTTCTTGATTTTCTCCAGTATACCTTTCAGAATGTGAGCCAAAGTATGCCAGTAAACAGATATGGCATCTAGGGATGGTTTGACTAGAACCATCCTACCCCCGCATGATTTACACATATTTCACCAAATTTTTATCTTTTTCTGAACTTTAGAAACCAACCACCACCAATCAACCTTCCCATAATAATTTGGTTTGATATTAAAACCTAAACATTTAAGTCCCTCATTCAACTCTTGGTGCTCGTATGGAAAATACTTGCGAAATTCAATAACTTATCCTCACCCAAACTTGTAGTAATCAAAGAATAATTTTATCAATTAACCTCCATCCCCATAGCCACAATGAATAAATGAATAATATCCTATACCTGTAAACCTTCTCTACTAGACACAAAACTGAATAACAAAACATCATCTATACACAGTAGATGGGATAGAGCTTCACTTCCTATCCTGATACCTTGTACTGATATCAACCGCCTATCCTATATAATATATCTACTCAGATATTTTTCCACCAAAAGGAATATCTAAGGTGACAAAGGGCATCCCTATCGAATCCCCCTAGAAGGCTTGAAGAACCTAGAAGCAACACCATTGATCAAGACTACAAAAGTAGATGTAGTTATAAAACACATGATCCAATTTATAAAAGGTAAAAATAACCCAAGATGTAATATAAAAATACTCAAATACATCCAAGAGACCTTGTCATATGCCTTAGAGAGATCAAGCTTAATTACTGTTGTTGGCATATGAGATAATTTTATAGAATGTAACCCTTTGTATGCTATGTTGATAGCCTCATGCATTTGTCTCTCTTGGAGAAAACTAAACTATTCAACAAAAATATACTTTGATATAATTGGCTTCAGTCGAAGTGCTATTACTCTTGCAATTATCTTATATAGATAGTTTCACAAGTAAATAGATCGAATTCGATCGAAGGAATCTAGGAAATCTTGTTTCAATATTAGTGTGATGATGGTGGAATTTAAGCTATTTTCCATTCTTCCAAAAGTTCTTGCCTCCTCTACCACTCTTAATAGTTCATCACCCAAGAACTCGAATAATTATAAATAGAACTCCACCAACCATCCATCAGGTCCAGGGATCTTGTCTTTCCTAAAATACTGTAAGACAATAACAAGATCCTCCTTATTCATAGGTTTGTACAAGTCCTCATTAATCTCCTCATTAACCATGGAAAATAATAAATAACTTTTAATGTTTGATACCCTCTTTGGTTCCTTAAATAAACCTTTGAAATGATTGAACCCCGGTTATACCAAGCCTTTAAAACCTCTGATCCTCCTTCCTACCCGATCTTGCAACTCCCAAATAATATTTATTATTCGTTGATGATTGGAAACAGAGTGAAAAAAATTTGTATTATTATCACCCAATTCTATCCAAGTAGCTTGACTCTTAAGGAACCAATCTTCCTCTTTCTCCAGTAATAATTTTGTTCACTTTGACTCAAGTTCCTTCAATCTAACTATCATATCCTCTCTGGGAGCCTTTTCACCAATTCTTGTTGTCACCTCCTCCACATATCTTTCCACATCCACCAACTTGTTTTCTTGGGTTCAATAACTCTCCCTCGCCCAAGCTTCTACTTCCTTCTTCACATTTTTTAAAGCTAGTACAAATTTCTCACTAATAGAAAGGTCCAATGAGGGGTCAAGATCCTTCCAATTCCTTTACCAACTTTATGAAATCCTCCTCCTTTACCCACCCTGGATTAAACTTTAAAGGAGTACAAGGCCTAACCTTGTTAAGGCCAAGTTCAAGGATAATAGGAAAGTGATTCGAACATCTAATTGAATCAATCCAAGATCTATATCGAGGCACATTCAATAATAAATGGTTATGTACCACAAATCTATAAAACCTTTTGAAGATCCCTTACCTCACATTTCTATTTTTAATCCATATAGGATTAAGTTTAATGGGTGCCACATCAATAAGGCCACAAGATTCCAATCTATTAGAAAAAAAGTTTGCAAGACAATCAATCCTTGCACTTTCCCCCCAGAGTTCTCTCCTATTTGTTGGAATACTGAGAGGGGGAGGGGAGGGTAAATCAATATGATCACTTTTACCACTTTCAGTCACAATATATAAAATTCAAATTTATCAATAGTATTTCATTTATGATTGCATTCAATATATCATGAACATATAACCATAAAAAATATCATCACATCAAATAACCACATGCATAGTACACTAGAATTTATGTGGAAATCCAAATGGGAGAAAACCACATAATGCTTTCGTATATATCAAAGACTACATTCATAGGAAGAACCAACTTCCAAATTCTCCAATACCAACTGGAAGGAGGCACAAACCTCCTATTTACAGGTTCTAACTTGAAGGAAGCTACAATTCCATGAATTCTCTAGCTACAACTGAAAAGAGGATCCAACACCCTAGTTTACAAGCTCCAACCTAAAGGAAGCTCCAACTCCCTTTGTTCTATGGCTCCAACCAGAAGGAGGCTACAACCCCCTGATTTACATGCTCCAACTTGAAGGAAGATGTGACTCCCAGTATTCTCTAGCACCAATTGGAAGGAGGCTACAACCTCCTTTCCTTGCCCTGTCCTGCCACCCTAAAATATAAGTGTAGACTCAAACTTTCATTACCATTGATCAACCTATAATTGCCACTGTCACCGATACAACAACCTGTCACTGTCACTACCTCATCAACCTCTAATCAACCTGTCATCCAACCTACCACTGTCACTATCACTGATATACCATCATCAACCAAATATAACAATATCTAATCACATGGATACGAAAACCATACCATGTACATCAACCATGTGCCAAAACTTGTACCATACCATGTACATCAACCATGTGCATCAACCATCAACCAAAATTTATACCATACCATGTACATCAAACATCAACCATGTACCAGAACATGTACCATACCATGTACATCAACCATGTACCAGAACATGTACCATACCATGTACATCAAACAACAATCATGTACCAGAACATGTACCATACCATGTACCATACCATGTACATCAACCATGTACCAGAACTTGTACCATACCATGTACATCAATCATGTACCAAAAATTGTACCATATAATGTATCAACCATGTACCAAAAACTATACCATAACAAGTGCCTCAACCATATACCATATCACTCATGATATGTCTCAGTCATGCCATATACCATGTACCATAAGATATCATCAATGATGTGCCTTGACCATGTACCATAAACATAACCATCAATAACACATATAAATCATACCTATAATGTTGTAGCATACATTATACACAATATTATATACCTATAGTTCTTCCTCAACTTCAACAACAAGAGAATAACATCTTCATAACAAACCCTAAATTTCAACAAGCATAAATCCATACCTATAATGAATAAAGGTCTAAAATTTTAACCACAAATACTATGAGATATTTATTCTATCTTGTCAAAATTGTAGGTTTTGAAAATTATTAGAATATAAGTTATAGAAAAAATAGAAAACCTTCGTGAATTTTAGTGTATTCTAGAGAGAGAACTTGTACAACATGCCACGTGCTCAATATTTGATATCTGATTTTGAAACTTGCATAATCGATACTATAGACTATTCTATTTCCACTACTATTGGTGTCACAAAATTTGGATCCTCTATGAAGAAGTTATGACGATTTTACCCAGAACACCTGTTTGAGACTAGTTTTAGGACTAGTAAAAAACCCTATCTTCCACAGAGTGTATCTCCAAACTTACAACAACCCAGAAGATTAAATTTTTACCACAGTTACCTTGATATGTCTTCTCAATAGTCTCTAATTTTTCACTATCTGAATCATTCTAGAAAAAACATTATATAAAAAATGGTAAGATGACCTTTAAATAACATACCTTAGAACACATCATCACAAGACTTCATCCTCCCTTGGAATTTTTTCCTTATTCACTTCATATTCCCTCTAAAATTAGCCTCAAATATCCTTGGTTACCTTAGATAAAAATCAATTGAGTTTATGTTACAAATTAACTCCTAGGTTCCTTATTTATACTAGATATGGCACCCTCTTTTTAGGGACAACTTGATCCAAGTAAAATTCAATTTAATTTTTAATGATTATTCCAATGAGGCCGACTTTACCAACAACATACTTAATATTTATTGCAATGGGGCCGACTTATAACTTCTTGTTTGCAAAAATGTTTCTTTTAATTAATTTGGGGTTGACTTGTCGCAACTATTTAGGGCTTCTTAACCATAATTCAAGACTTCCATATTCAGGAGGGAATATCTCCTCAACCATGACGAACCATGTAATGTAACACCTACTGTTGGAAATGAAACAATGAGGAATATCCATCTATGAGTGTGTACAAGAATTTACACTGTCCTTTATGTCCTTATTCCTCAAACAACTTCGGGTTCCATGACCACACCATTGGGGTTTATTTTCCCATCACATATATTAACATCACTGACAACGAACTATTACATCAATGACAATCAACTATCCAACAATCCCTCCCTTTGGAATTTATGGAAACACCAACACTCATACTCCACCTCTGACCAATGCTCCTGATATTTCTCTCCTCATGTTTCTCTCTCCCCCTTTGACATCTATGATAAAGGATATCTCCCCTTGGGGTTGCCCCCCCTGTCTTCATGCTTATGTTATGTATCTTCTGATCTTTGTATTTCTCCCCCTTTCATAAAAGGTTAACTCCCCCTATCGGTATACCTTCTCTGAACAATCTCTCTCTATCCTCATTCTTTTGAAATTTTCTCTTCTACTTTTGTTCTTTCTCTTCCCCTTTTACATAAGGGTAACCGCCAGTTAAAATCTCTCTCCCATTGTCTTCTTTTGCAATATGTTGTGTAGATCAATGTGGGGCTTCCTGTATACTCTTCCTTTCCTCTCTTCTAGGGTTGCTTGTCCATTAGTGTTTCCTCTTGTAATTCAATAACATATATAAAAATCATTCAAACTTACTTGACTTCATAACTTGTCATGTTTACTGCTTAGATATCAATGAGCATAATTTTCAATAATTTTCCCTTTGATGATATGGCTTATGTTGATGGTTTCTATTCCCTTGTTATAATGTTCCTTTCACTGCTTTCCTTCTCGTCACTTACTGATTCCACCTGTCAATATTCTTTCATCCACTGACATATATCTTTCTATACCTTCCAAATATCTCATGAATCCATATCTATCCATATTTCATAAAAAATTTCATGATTCGGCTAATCAATTGTACAAAATGCTGACCCATTTGTTGCAACTGATCAAAACATATTCATGTTCTTCAAATTGTCTTCTCAATCTAAAAATGGAACAATATGTACTGAATATATCCCTACCTGAATATATGCGTGGAATACTGTGTAGAATAATAAACCTATGTCTTTGTAACTTATAGCTAATACCTACATGTGCATGTATTTCAAAGCTTCTCCTCAACCAATCAAACTGTCACAAGATATTCTACACTTCTGTCATCAAACCACTCTGAAATTGCCTTCCCAAAATATCCAAACACTTCATACTGCTTGAAAAATAGTTCTCTAATCTGTAGAGATACTTCTTAGACTCCCCCTATTCAACATTCATATTTACTGGGAGTCTCCAATCAGGATGGATCAAAAAAATACTTTCTCTGATGAAGAGTAATCTTCCTCTTATTTTGTCGATTCATCATATCCCTGAATTCTGATGTCCTTTTCATCTTCCTTCTAAATTTTGACATGTTCCTCTTTTCTTGTAGATTCATCACGATCTCGCACTACTACAAATCATGAGAGTACAATCTATGGGACCAATTTTTCATTCACCTACTTTTTATTCACCTATTCTATTCACCCATTCTTGCTTTCTTTTCCAAACCTTCTTTTGTCTGACATCAGTGTTCTCTTTCATGGAAGTATCCATAATTCTTCTACAATAATGAGTTATGTGTCCATAGTTGTGGTTTTTGTAACATTCAATATTGTGTGGAGCGACATAATCCTTTCTTTATTTAACATTTTTTCCATATGCTCTGCAATCCACAACTTTATTTCCAAAATTAGTACAAGTAAAATAATGACCATAAAAGAAACTTTGATACCTGGAAGTTGATGATCTTCTTTGTGATGTAGTCCTTCTAAATTCATGCCTTGGCTAATCATGAGCTTCTCTTTTGTTGTTTCCTTCACAATGATTGAAGCTTATTTGATACCTAAATGTGGAGGGTCTTCTTTGATATTCATCTCTTCTGTAATTTTCTTCTTGAGTTTTCTTCATTTTTGGAATGCTCTTCTTTAAGGGCTCACATTCTTCCTTCTTAATAGATCCTTTGATGACTTCTACATCAATCTTAGCCTTCTCTTCATTTTCATGTTCTAGTAACCTGTAACCTTCAATTTTCTTTACTAATGATGTGGAGGTTTTTCTCTCTTTCGTATTCTTGCTGAGCTTGACAACTTTAAATCTTAATTTGACAACTTTTTCTTCAAGCTTCTCATAATATTCTTCTTTCTTAGTCATTTGGATCTTCGTGACTTCTTCCTTTATCTTTGCTTCTTCAAGTTGGGTCTTCAAGGAGACAGTTTCTTCTTCAAATATTCTTTCTTGCTGACTAAATTGTTCTTCAAGCTTATTTAAGTCCTCAGTTCTTTCCTTGAGATGGTTATTCAAAATGTTTTTTGTTTGACAACACTGGTATTCCAACAGAGGATGAACACCTTTAGTAACCACTCACACAACCAGATCAAATATCAACACATCGATGTTTTGACGTGGTAATGCCCCTTCGGGGAAACATCCACGACCCCAGCCAACATGACCACTTGGAGCAATTTATTAATGAAAAATAAAAATATTACAAAGAGATTTTACAAGAGAGTTTCTCATAATCGATCATCAGAAAATGACCCTCCATGCTCTTTAAATAGAGATCATGGACCAATCGGGTGTTAAGACACAAATCAATGGTCATTAAGATCGAGGAGAATATGAACCAATGGATCACTCTATGTTAGGAACATATCTTGACCGTTAGATTTCCTAACTACAAATGCATACTAATGCATACTAAAGAAACACACTAAGAAACACACTTTTACCTAACGAAACATTAGACCAAGTAGATATTAACTAACTCCTAAGTGTCTAAATATCCTAACATCCCCCCTTAAGAAAAAATTGGGATATGATTGAAGGATTTACAATATTGACACAATAGGAGAAGGAAGGAGGCATTAGAGCTTATCCCCCTTTGATGACAACTTCCTGAACTCCTAACATAGATCGAAGTTTGGAAAACTTCTCTTCTGTAAGAGACTTTGTGAAAATGTCTGCAAATTACTAAAGGTGTTCATCCTCTGTTGGAATACCCGTGTTGTCAAAATTTGTATCAGATAAAATATCAACACATCGATGTTTTGACGTGGTAAAACCCCTATGGGGAAACATCCATGGCCCCAACCAACGCGACCACTTGGAGAATTTTATTAATGAAAAAGAAAAAGATTACAAAGAGATTTTACAAGAGAGTTTCTCACAATCGATCATCAGAAAATGACCCTCCATTCTCTTTAAATATATATCATGGACCAATCGGGTTTTAAGCCATAGATCAATGGCCATTAAGATCGAGGAGAATATGAATCGTCAGATCACTCTATGTTGGGAACATATCGTGACCATCGGATTTCCTAAATTCAAATACAAACTAATGCATACCAAAGAAACACACTTTTACCTAATGACACATTAGACCAAGTATATCTTAACTAACTCCTAAGTGTCTAAATATCCTAACATCTCTTCTTTGCTTCCTTTCTTTGTACTACTATTTTAGCTTCCAAAAGCTGCTTTTCTTCCAACTGACTTTTGCATACTTATTCAATCCTTCTGGCTTCTTCTTATTGGACTTTTAGGTTTGTAATAATTTGTTATACATATTCAGAGTTGGGATTTTGAGAACCATTATTTAGCTCGATCATTTATTCCTTGAGTGACCTATTCTTCCTTATTTCTTTTGTGAGATCGTCTAAAGCACTAATTAGTTCTGCTTCAAAATTTACTATGCCTTATTCACAATCTTCTTCTTATGAATATTTCTGACATGATGAACATATTTCTTCTCGTTTTGTCCCTGTATCTTCTCTAGTATGCTCTGGTTCTGTGATGTTATGAGATCCATTAAAGTAAATATTATGTATCTTATCCCAAAGTTCTTTGGATGATGAATATTTTCCCACTTTGTCTTTTACCAGATGAGGTAATTCTTCCAAGATGAAATCCATTGCTATTTTGATGTTTCTCTTAAATTCCTTCTTGGCTACAATCTTCATAGGTTTATTTGTAGCGGTGTGCCTTGTCACAGTTGATTTCCAAACACCATATCCCTGTTCTTGTAAAAATAATTTCATCCTGCAACTCCACATTTCATATCTTTGACCATTATGACCATCGAACTGTGGAATTCCATTCCTATACAAATTATTTCTCTCCATGATCTACCTTCCAGTGGTTAGACTGTTTCTTGAAGAACCTCACTTTGATACCAAATGTTGGAATACTGAGAGGGGGGGGGGGTGAATCAGTATGAACACTTTTTACCACTTTCAGTCACAGTATATAAACTTCAACTTTATCAATAGTATATCATTTATGATTCATTCAATATATCATGAGAATATAACTATAATAAATATCATCACATCAAATAACCACATGCACAATACACTAGAATTTACATGGAAAACCAAATGGGAGAAAACCATAGAATGATTTCTTATATATCAAATATTACATTCATAAGAAGCACCGACTTCCAAATTATCCAGCACCAACTGAAAGGAGGCACCAACCCCCTATTTACAGGCTCCAACCTGAAGGAAGATACAACTCCCTGAATTCTCCATTTACAAATGGAAGAAGCCCCCAACACCGTAGTTTACAAACTCCAACTTGAAGGAAGCTCCAACTCCCTGTGTTCGCTGGATCCAACCAGAAGGAGGCTACAACCCCCTTATTTACAAGTTCTAACCTAACGAAAGATATGACTCCCTGTATTCTCTAGCACCAACTGGAAGGAGGCTACAACCCCCTTTCCTTGCCCCATTCCTCTACCCTAAAATATAAGTGTAGACTCAAAATATCACTACCACTAATCAACTTGTAACTTCCATTGTCACTAATATAACAAACTATCATTGTCACTGTCTCATCAACCTGCAATCAACCTGTCATCCAACTTGACACTGTCACTATGAATTTAAATGATATACCATCATCAACCAAATATAACAATATCCAATCACATGGATACCAAAACCATACCATCTACATCAACCATGTACCAGAACCTATACCATACCATGTGCATCAACCATCAACCAGAACATGTACCATACCATTTACATCAACCATCAATCATGTACCAGAACTTGTACCATACCATGTACATCAATCATGTACCAAAACCTGTACCATATCATGTATCAACCATGTACCAAAACTTGTACCATAACAAGTGCCTCAACCATATACCATATCACTCATGATGTGCCTCAATCATGCCATATACCACATACCATAAGACATCATCAATGATGTTCCTCTACCATGTACCATAAACATAACCATCAATAACACATGTAAATCATACCTTTGATCATGTAGCAGACCTAATGCACAATATTACAGATCTGTATCTCTTCCTCAACTTCAGTAACAAGAGAATATCATCTTCATCAAACTTTACCTCATTCTCACGGGACTAGTTTTGGATTAGTAATAAACCCTAAATTTAAACTAGCATAACTCCATATGTGTAATGAATAAAGGTATAAATTTTTAACCATAGATAATATGAGAGCTTAATTCCATCTCCTCAAAATTTTAGGGTCTGAAACTTCTTAGAACCGGAGTTATAGCGAAAACGACCAACCTTCATGAATTTTATCCTATTCTAGAGAGTGAACTTGTACACCATGCCACATGCTCAATATTTGATATTTGATTATGAAACTTACACACATGATACTAAAGACTGTTTTGTTTCCACTACAATTGGTCTCACATAATTTGGATCCTCTATGAAAAATTTATGATGGTTTTACTCGGAACACCTGTTTGAGACTAGTTTCAGGACTAGTAAAAAAACCTTATCTTCCATAGAGTGTTTCTCCAAATTTTCAATGACATAGAAGCTGAAATTTTTACCACAGTTTCCTTGATATGTATTCTCAATATTATCCATTTTTCTCTACCTTAATCATTCTATAAAAAAATCTATAGAGAAAATGGTAAGATGGCCTTTAAATAACATACCTTAGAACACATCATCACAAGACTTCATCCTCCCTTGGATTTTCTCCCTTATTCACCTCATATTCCCTCTGAAATTCACCTTAGATATCCTTGGTTGCCGCAGATAAAAGTCACTTCAGTTTATGTTACAAATGAACTCTTAGGATCCTTATTTATACTGGATATGGCACCCTCTTTTTAGGGCATACTTGACCGAAATAAAATTCAATTTAATTTTTAATGATTATTCCATTGAGGCGGACTTTACCAACAACATCCTTAATATTTATTTTAATATTTGTTGCAATGGGGATGGATTTTAACTTCTTGTTTGTAACAAATTTTCTTATTTTAATTAATTTGGGGTCGACTTGTCACAACTATTTAGGCCTTCTTAGCCATACTTCGGGGATTCCATCTTCAAGAGGGCATATCTCCTCAACTGTAAGGAGCCACATGATGTACCACCTACTATTGGAAATGACACAATGATGAATATAAACATATGAGTGTGTTACATGCATTTACACTATCCTTTATGTCCTTATTCCTTAAACAACTTCAGGTTCCATGACCACACCATTGGGGCTTCTTTACCCATCACATCTTTTGACATCAATGACAACTAACTATGACATCAATGACAACCAACTATCCAACACTATTCATGGAAAAATCCAAATCCCCTCTCACAATAAGATGATTAATTTTAATACAATGAGAATTGAAAACCCTATCCCAACATTGTTGTCTTTATTCATACAACCCATAAATGTTAATCACTATATATGTCAACCCTATAATTTTACTACAAACTTCAGTACATAAATTGAAGGAAAATACAAAGGAATTCATTGGAGTCATATTATGGTTCCACCTAGTTATCAAACCCCCCAACAGATCATCAAAATCAATAGCAAGAAAATCCCAACTCCATAAAATATTCCTCAACTCAAGAATCAATTTATCCCTCCTTCACATAGTCTCTTGAATCAAAATCATACCAGGTCTATTGAGATCCACCAGTATTTATAGGGCCATTTTTGTTTCTTGGTCCCCCAACCCTTGAATATTCAAAGAAATAGTCTTCATGGGGGAACTGGGTAGGGGGGTCGACCTTCTGTAAGGGCCCCAATAGTTAATTTCCACTAGAACCCTTACCACAAAGTCCAATACCAATGAAAAAAAACTATCATCCACCAAGATAGATTTACCCAACAGATTTCCATTTCTTAGATTGTCAGATCAGACCAAAATTCCATAGGAAAACTTGGAAGCTTCACCCATATAGGTGTACTACATTGAACTCATTTTTTGGATCAAACAATGTTGACCACAGTTTCACAGATAAAATAACACTATACAGAAACCAAGTCCCTTTCAAGATGGCATTTGCATCCTCAATGGAGTGAAGGATGAATACTATCCATCCTCTAGATAAAATATGATAAGTATGCTCGTAGTCAAGAATCAAGAACTAACTATCACAAACTCACTTTTGGAGCTGATCCATATCCACTCTTCTTCCTTGAACTTTTCCCACAGGGTTTTTTCCAGATAGGTCCAGAAATTGATCCACTCTAATATCCTCATCAATAACCAAGGAAACCCCCCCACCTCGACTCTTCACAACTCTATGATTTTTTTTACTTGTCATGGCCCTTGGTTAGAAATGTCGCCACCCTGCTGGAGACCCTGGTCCAGTGTTAAGAATCAAACATCAATATAGCATGGAAAAATCTCAGGAAAAGTACTCAACGCCTTGAAACTGAGATAATTTCAGATAATAAGCCTCTTCGAGGGGGAAAACTCCTTTTACCCCACTTAAATGTTCAAGTACAAGATGATTGAAAATGAAAATTTCTCCTTGGTATATATAGGAGACTAGGAGGTATAATTACAAATAATGGCCTAAAGCCGACATAATTAAAATAACATTACTAATCTAAATTACAACTAATGGCCTAAAGCCGACATAAATAAAATAGCATTACTAATCTAATATGCCCCAATTAAGGGGTAATGAGCCAATATTAGGGCTTAACATGCCCCTCCCCTTGAGACAAGTGTTGTCCAAAATGCTTGAGTAACTCTGGATGCTTCTGTATAAAAGACTCATCTTCCCAAGTGGAATCTTCAGTTGGTAGTTTCCTCCATTTAATGAGATACTATGAAATGGATCTATTCCTCAGTTGGCAAATTCTTGTGTCAGTGATGGCTTCAGGCTCCAATATGGTTTTTCCTTCCTCGTCAAGTTCTGGAAATATAGTTTGAACTGGGATCTTGTCACCTATAACCTTCTTTAAGCATGAAACATGGAAAACTGGGTGTACTCGTGAAGATGCAGGCAACTCTAATTTGTATGCCATAGTACCAATC
>ML786754.1:343049-386826 GCA_009831015.1 Picea engelmannii | reverse complement strand
TTTGATTTTGTCACTTCACTTTATTATTTAAATAATCCTCTTTGACTTTGTCACTTCACTTTATTATTTAAATAATTTCTTCTTTGCAAACACTTTGACTTCTTTGACCTTTTGGGGATTCAAGCCAACATATGAGGGTCCTCCACCTTCGTAATGCCATAAATCTGAAACCGTGAGAAGTTATGTGACGTTCCACATACCAATTGAAATGGATTGAAAAGCACTATCCATCTAGGATAGTTTCACTGACAAATTCATTGATATTCATCTCATTATTCCACAATTAAGCATGGGTTATCTAACCATACTACTAGGATAACTCAACCACAAAGTGTCTTCCCATGAGGGCTTTCACCATAAGGGGACCACTTTGGATTTCACCGCAAAGCATCTTCCCGAGATTAATTTCACCATAAGGGGACCACTTTGGAGTTCATTCATTTGTACTTCCTATCAACCATGATAAGACAATAATGAGTAATCTTTACATCAATCAAACTATGCATCATATATCAATGACAATGGATTGATCCATATACATCTATGCATGACATCATATGACTATGACTCCACTTGACATCAATCCATTGACATCAAGGACAATACATGGTCCATCAATACATTATGACAAGACATTGTTCCTTTAACACCAATCCTTTGGCATCAATAACAGCATGATCCAACAAAAACAACATTCCAAACTCATGAAGGCCATTATGAATTTTTGGTCATGCCTTTTGGCCTTACAAATGCACCTTCCACATTCCAAGGATTGATGAATTCCATTTTCAATCCCTTCCTTTGAAAATTTGTGTTAGTATTTTTTGATGATATACTAATCTATAGCAAGTATTTGGAGGATCATGTGCGACATGTTGAAAAGGTGCTACAACTACTAAAGGAGCAACAACTATATGCCAAAACATCCAAATGTTTCTTTGGAGTGGAGGAGGTAGAGTATTTGGGTCATATTCTATCTCATGAAGGTGTCAAGGTAGACCCTAACAATATTAAGGCCATGATGGACTGCCTGATTCCCAAAACATTGAAGAATCTTAGAGGATTTTTGGGTTTGATAGGTTACTATCGCAAGTTTGTTTGACACTATGGAAGAATAAAAACACCTTTAATGACGCTAACTAAGAAGGGTGCATTTTCAAGGACTCGAGAGGCAACTAAAGATTTTGAACAACTTAAAGAGGTGATGTGAAAAGCTCGTTTCTTGACCACTCCAGACTTCACAAAAACCTTTATTGTGGAATGTGATGCCTTGGGAAATGGAATTGGTGTTGTCTTAATGCAAGAAGGAAGACCCCTGGCGTTTGAAAGTTGGCCACTAAAGGGAAAGGAAATGATGGAAATACCCAAACCCATGTATGAGAAGGAAATGATGGAAATACTACACGCATTAAAGAAATGGCGCCCTTACCTAATAGGTAGGAAATTCAAGGTCAAAAAAGATCATGATAGTCTTAAATACTTCTTGGAACAAAGACTATCTTAAGAAGAACAACAAAAATGGGTGACCAAGATATTGGTTTATGATTTTGAAATCGTCTACAAAAAAGGAAAGCAAAATGTTGTGGCAGATGCACTCTCAAGAAAGGATGAATATGTTGAGGCCTTTCTCTGTTCTATCTCGATCATCCAAACCGATTGGATAATAGAAGAAAGGGATGAATGGAAGAATGATGAAAATGTGTGGAATCTCATTCAAAGGTTGCAACAGGATTCCCATGCATCATATACATTTACATGGAAAACTGATTCACTATGGTACAAATATTGCTTATACTTATGTAAGAACTCCCAACTCAAACAAAAGGTACTATTGGAATTGCACACCTCTTCAGTAGGAGGGCACTCGGGATTTTTGAAAACCTACCATAGGGTCAAGAAGGAGTTTTTTTGGGATGGTCTTAAAACTGACATTCAAAGGTTTGTGCCAGGATGTTTGGTTTGCCAACAAATAAGGTGGAAAAAATTAATACCCTGGGTCTTTTACAACCATTAGCCATCCCAAGTCGGCGCTAGGAGGAGGTTTCCATGGATTTCATCACAAGGTTATCAAAGTCTGAAGGAAAGAGTGTCATCATGGTGATTGGACACACTTTTTTGCACTCTCTCATCCCTTCAAAGCCATCACAATTTCCACTGCATTCATGGAGAAAATTCAAAAGCTACATGAAATCCTAAATATTATTGTAAGTAACATAGATCCCATCTTCACTGGAAATTTTTGGACAGAATTATTTTCTTGTTTGGGTACTCAATTGTCTCATAGCTCATCCTATCATCCTCAATCTGATGGAAAAACCGAGATAGTGAACACATGTCTATAAGGCTACCTTTGTTGCTTTGTCTCTGATAAAAAAACACAATGGTTCAAATGGTTACCCTTGGAAGAATGGTGGTATAACACTTCCTTTCATACTGCAACAAAAATGACACCATTTATGGCACTCTATGGATACCACCCTCCTTCCATCACTTCTTCTCTAAAATAAAAATCTAAGGTTAAAGCAGTGGAAGATCACATCGAGAATCAACAACAAGTTCTCCAAATATTAAAGGACAACCTGACTATGGCACAAAATCACATTAAACAACAAGCAGATCAACAATGTAGTGAAAGAAGTTTTGAAGTAGGGGATTGGGTGTTTTTAAGACTACAACCATACAAACATATGTCCCTCAAGCAAGCCAAGAAGGATAATAAATTATCACCAAAGTACTATGGCCCTTATAAGGTGTTGCAAAAGATTTGTACTATGGGATACAAATTGGAGTTTCCTGCATCTTCACGAGTACACCCAATTTTCCATGTTTCATGCTTACATAAGGTTATAGGTGACAAGATCTCATTTCAAAATATATTTCTAGAACTTGACGAGGAAGGAAAAATCATATTGGATCTTGAAGCCATTAGTGACATAAGAATTCGTCAGCTAAGGAATAGATCCATTTCAGAGTATCTCATTAAATGGAGGAAACTACCAGTTGAAGATTCCACTTGGGAAGATGAATCTTTTATACAGAAGAATCTATAGTTACTCAAGAATTGCATACAACACTTGTCTCAAGTGGAGGAGCATGTTAATCCCTAAATAGTGGAACATTACCCCTTAATTGGGGCATATTACATTAGTAATGTTATTTTATTTATGTCGGCTTGGGTCCATTAGTTGTAATTGTACCTCCTAGTCTCCTATATATACCAAGGAGACATTTTCATTTGGAATCAACTTTTATTGGGACATTTATGTGGTGTATAAGGAGGTTTCCCCCTCGAAGAGTCTTATTATATGAAATTCTCTCTTTTTCAAGGCGTTGAGTACTTATTCTGAGGTTTTTCTATGCTATATTGATACTTGGTTCTTAACAAAAACAACCATCAAAATGAAATGATGATGTACTCCAATCCTACTCAAATTAGCAGGTGATGCTTCTTATTCAATAAAAAGCCTCTATCTTGATACATTACATGTTTTAAAGCCAACTTCTACAAACCAACATCATTCCCTTCCCTTTTAAGAATTATTTTTCAATTGTATTTTTGAATGTTGAACCTATCACCAAGAACCCATCAGTTACTCATTTGTATGTTAATATGTTATGGAAATCTACAAAGAAATGGAAAAATAGATTTTATAATAAATATTAATTTTCTCAGAAACGAAGTTGATATGAATGTGAAAATCAAATTTGGCTTTGATTGTTTAAGAAGAAATAAACTCTGTTAGAAGTGAAAACAAAATATATTTGAATTGTTAAGAAGGGATTAATGGTCTTGATTGGAGGTGAATACAACTGCTAGGGAAATAATTGTCTCCATTATAGAGATGTAGGAGGCTAGCATGCATAATTCGATTCACCTTTGAAAGTGAAATCTAGTCAAGAAAAGAATTGATGCAACTTGTGGTAGAATCAACCTTCCAATGAAATGAATCGTTTTTTCATAAAGAAAATTGATTTCCATGAAGAATTGAATTGGATATGTATATAAATATATGTTCCATGATGACATCAATAGATTCAAAATACAACTACTTTATATGAGATTTGACTAGCTTGGATAATTCCTTTTTTCCTCTATTGTTTCTAATCAACATAAGGGGGAATGATGCCACAATGCCAAAATTTTGTTAATTACTCCATTGTTCTCATGTAAAGACTATTGCTAATAAATAGAGGGCACAATTGAATCTATCCAAGCTTGGATGATTAAAAAAGACACACGTTTCAATGAAAAACTAGAAAAGGTTGTAGGTGAAAGGTTGTTCTATTTTAGTGTGGATAGGGTGTAATGGTTTTCTAATGTAGGTATTTGATTGGCATTACCATACCAACATGAAAACCCATTCTTACATTCCTATTGAGTAATATTGAGAAGGGGAGTTTCTAGAGATTTTTTCACTCAGGATTGTAATCTGGGACAGAGGCCTCAAAATCAATTCCGAAGGAAGAAAAATCAATGTCCTAAAGAGTTAGAGACCTAATGTTTGACATGTTGAGAACAAAGAATCATTTTCCATTGCATTGTAATCTACTTTATTATTTGTAGTTTATGCAAAGGAAGGAGCCATATAATCAATATTGAGTAGAGTTTACATAGAGAACATAAGCCTTGAAGTTCATTTTATACAGAGAACATATAGAAATTTTCATTTTCCATAGATGATCCATTTTGGTTAAGTGAGTGGGCCATAAGCCCCACATTTTAAATATCATAAGGTCTCAAATAAATTGAATCCTTGACCATGATGTAGCTACCATAACTTTGAATAAAATGCAGACTCAACATGGGTAAAAAAAATAGATAAAGGTTGGAATACTTATAGCCCATCAATGTTCAACTTCAAGAAGAGAACAAGCACTTGAAGGAGAAGGTCCATATGTTTGACTAGAGAATGAACAGATTAACCCTGATAATATTTTACCTACAGTGAGAGTGAACTAGGTCATTTCTTCATTCATGGATGTATGTTTGGGATTCTTCAAAGACTATACATTTCTTGGCACTTCTTACGGTCCCCTAGCTATAGTAAAACCTCTTGGCCTGTCAAATGTAAGTATTATGAACACATCCAAAAAATATGTTGCCTCAACACCTTCCACATCAAGTGCATCATCTTGCTACCACCTAGTGAACCCACCACTCTCATCTCTTCAACACCATCATGTGGTGGGAGTCCCACTCATGGGCCCCATTTTCTCAAGTCCCCTTCTTGTTTCCTTCCCTTGAAGTTGTTAGACCCTCGATGATGGATACTTTAAATATTCCCAATATCACATTAGGTATCCCCATATGATACCTGAACCCCACAACCCCCCGCTCACCTTCTACACTAACTCCTTGATTGGTTGTAATGACTATAAAATAAGTGAGTGTTACCCCTATGTCCTCCTCAGAATTCACATAGGCCCATCCTTTCACAACCAAATATAGAAAAAGAGATGGAACTACATGCTAAACTAAGAAGACTAAGGGCATCAATACCTCTGGATAGGCTATGGCCACATCATCCACCATGCATAGGATTATTCTTCCTTGTACTTTATGTGATTTCACCAACCACGCCATTAATAATTTTCCATCACTCATATATTTGCAAGACTTTTTTAATTCCAATGATTTAAAACCTAAACAATGCACTCCAGTTGTGGAGGTTTCTCTCCAATAATATAGAAAGCATATCAAATCCTTACATACCAATCATACCTACAATTGGTGTGATATGTATGGTCATTATTCTCATCAAGTTTTAGGATGTTCTCACCATGATTCATCATCTCAATTCATCCAGCGTGCACTATCTCCTATTTTGGATGATGTTTCCCTTCGATGTCAGAAGTTTTTTCAAGAATCAAGTCGAGTGTTGAAATAGGACGTCCTTCTGAGAAATTATATGAGAATACTGCACACATTTATTATATTTCAAATTACATGGTTTCTTTATGTTAGGAAACTATTTATTTTCAACACATGTTCATCCTAGCACTCCTTATGTGCCTATTGTTCCTCAGTTTCTCATCATATTAAAAACCATACCCATTGGGCTCCCACATTTTATTTAATTGGTATAGTATATGTTGATTCATCACACGACATAATCCCTTTTATTCATACATACTATGATGATTCTTTATTTTTATTCCTCCATTCACCTACCCTCGAGGAGACTTCCATTAATTCCCCTACCTTTGGTCACTTCCAGTTGAATATTTCACCCTCTACATTCAATCCATATGGTTATTCACTAGGGCATATTTCTCCTCATTTATCCCTCTATTTTTTGAAGTGGTCTCCCTCTTGGGATTCCATTTGTCTACTATGTCTCTTGAAACATTTATAGATTACTTATTGGGATCCTTATCCCCTCATTGTGATCTATAAACAACCATGAATATTCCGCTAGAACATTATGTATCAATAGATCTTGCAATATTCTAAAATATTTTAATACGCAATTTATTTCTTTAGATCTCGTCGATGCCTCAACAATTCCCCCTTTATTTTTGTACAAAAATGAAGCCCTCCACCAATTAAAATTTGAAACTTCTCCCTATTTCACTAATTTTGGTTTTTAATTCTTGGATTGGTTTCCCATGGTTGTATAGTTTACTTTTTTTTTATTACTATTCTCCCCTTTATTTATGTAAATGTGTGTATATATATTAATTTTTTATTTTAAATCTAAAAAGTATCTATATATTTCTATTTATAAACAAAGTCAAAATTATAGATAGCTCGAGGAGGGCATGCGGAAATGGAAACCAATACCCTCACCTGAGAATAGATACCTAGGTTTTATTTCATTCCAAAGTTTAAAATGGTCTTCAAAACATGATATCATACAATATACATGCTAAAATTAGGAGCTTGTCTGCCGAGAACATATCAAAATTTTGTTTTCCTTAAGCAAACTAGTATGCTTGAGAACATTTATAATAATCAAACTAGAAAATGTTTTCAAACCTGAGTTTCTTCTGGAATCTCTTGAGATTACTCTAGCTTGGATATTACTCCAATGTCTCAATCTTATGTTGATTACTTGGGTTGGTTTTCAATGATGTCAACCCTTGAAGAAAATCCGGTAACGAATTCTGGTAGCACAAAGGTTTGGGTAATGGACCCAAGTTTGTTTGATGTATAATGGTATGAGTTTTAATATATTTGAATGTAAGACTATTTTATATGGATAGTAAATGTCATTCCATTTCTGGTGGTATGTGGAACGTCACATAAATCCTCACGGTTAGAGAGTTATGGCCATGTGAAGTTGTAGAACCCTCACAAGTCATCTAGAAGCCCCAAAAGGTCAAAGTAGTCAAAGTGGTTTCAAAGAAGAAATTATTTAAATAATAAAGTGAAGTGATGAGTGTACTATAAGTCAAAGTGGATACAAAAAAAAATATTTAAATAATAAAGTTAATGGAGAAATTACTAAGTGAACAAGTGGTTAGAAGTGGGTTAGCCCTAAAATAAGGAAAGTGGAAGAAATTATTTAAATAATAAAGTGAAGTGATGAGTGTACTATAATTCAAAGTGGATACTGTTATGAGGAAAATCTCTCTATGGCTAGGGTGAACCACAACAAACAGGAGTGACTGTAGAAATCTACTCAATTCCAACATATGCTATATAAACTAATGTGCAAAGGAGGTAAGAAAGAGACCTACCTTGTCCAAACGTTTGATGATGTCCACCATTGAGCACTTCGACCCAAAACTTTATACCTACAACAAGTTCTCAACAAACAAGAAAAGCAAGAATATAGTGATAATATAACATGTTAGCACATTAGATAGCATAATCCATTAATATTCAAAACAAACATGCCCATGGATCATAATACATATCTTTGCAAGATATCAATTGGATGGAAAAGGAGTATTTCTATTAATAAATGATCAACAAAAGTGAAAACATTATAGACTTCCGTATCGGTATAGTTCGGAACTGAGAAATCGAGTTCCTTCCAACTGGGCCTCCACCACTTCAATCCTGCACAAGAGGCAAGCTCATATAAGGGAGACAAAGAGGTTCTCCATCAATAAGGGAAGAGCTTGGGAGCTGAACACTGTGTTTAGACTTAAAGGACAAAGGGATGCAGACTCAATAATGAAGTAATAATTTCTCTAGAGTAAATTTTCTCTCAAGGTTGAATTCTCTCCCCTTTTCCATAGCTCAGAATTGACTTCTTTATAGCCTTCAAAATGCAACTAAAGGGCCGAGTTGGAACGTTTCCAGTATATGGAAGGATAAGAATCAGAGATCTTCTATCGTGACATGGAAACTCAACATTTATTTTTTATTTTCTAGCACAAATCCTAATGTACGCAGGTTGTAGTGGAGCAGCCAACGTATACGTATGATGTATAACTTGCAAGGTGCATACAAGTGGAAAAATATTTTTTTTTGTCTCTGGATTCATTAATCAGGGAAAGTAAGTCTGCATAGGGAAATGGAATAAGGCCCTCTCTTCAAGATTGCTTAGGGTGAGGAAAATCTTGTTCTAACAGATTCCCCCTAATGTGTGAGTTTAGAGGAGTATCTGCGATGGTCTAAATACATTATAAATAACCCAGAAGTGGAGTGGTAGAGAACCAGCTGGACAAACTCAATTTCTCATTACATTTTGTACTGACTTTTCATACATGGTTGCCAAGAATACACTGCAGATCCATGTGAAAAATATACCAAACAAGTGTCTGTGGCCATAAAATAGGCAAATATAAATGCGGTTACATGCCAATATATGCCATAATCACGACCAAGGCCCAGTAAAACCAGTCTCAAAACCAATCTGAGGATATGTGTATACCATGGAGTACAATCTGATCTCCCATGATCACTGAAATCATATAGGTATTGGTCTAATGAAAAGGAAGCAACAACTTAGGAAAGATGCAACCACATAATGATGTCTTCAAGTCTTCTATACAATCCGCCAAAGGTGCAAGTCTACATCATGTGAATAAAGGAGTTGAGGTTGAACATAATGATACATCGTTTGACTACCAGTCATTGATGTATACCATTAACAAACGCAAGGCAACCTACCGATAATGAAAGTAGGTATTAAGGCACTAAGTACATTCTTACAAGTGTGAATAGAGTACTTGGTGTCGAACACCTGAAGAATCCATCGATCAAGAGACATTGATGTATTCCCAATTGTCGATGGCGGGAGAGCTTGCCACTAATGACTGCAAACCTCGAGGTACTCATAATACTCTAGATATCGTTTCTAGATAATGGGCTGATGTTGATGGAAAGAGACCCGCTAAAAGGAGAGAATTAAGGCGTCTCTCATCAGTCATCATGAGGTACAAAGCAGGAGCTTCATGATTTGGTGGTAATCAGATGAAGAACAAGTTCACGAACCAACGACCCTGTGCATCTTTCATGTGTGCCAAGTGCAAGCGGTACACGAAAAAAAACCTTTGAATAAAAATCAATGATGATAACTACCAACAAAGGCGAGGAGACCACCAATAAGTCTAATGGCATCCAAGACATTGCACAAATACCAATGTGTGAATAGATGTCTTGTCATCGAACACAAGGGAAACCACCGAGTCGATGACCAATGATGAAATGATGACTGTTGGGTTCAAGGTTACCTACCAATGATGAAAGTAGAACCAGGGTGCATGATAGGACTAAAGTATCATGTGATTCTGAGACAAACTGAGGGTATGGCCAACATGAAAAGTCAATATTTCTGAGGAGTTGTCGACACAGTTTGATATACTTCCTTTGAACAAGAGCATGAGACATATGGTGAACTCTGGTAGCATAGCCCCAAAGATAAAATCATGAGATGTAGGAGGCATCAATGAAGTTCTCTGTAGGGACTGGAAGAGTAAGCAATCGGTAGAGAAGGATCTGTAATGAGTCCAGCTTCCTAAGTTCATGCTAATCTAAAACTTATGAGGAATGGACTCAAATAACTTTTTTCTCTATTCAAAGGTGATACGACTGCTACCAAATATAATATAGTACTCCCTTCCAACCCATATTTTTTTGGCTTTTCATAACAAATGAATGTTATGATACAGAGGAGGAAATGGGTGTCACAAGTAAGAAAAACTAGTTCCAGCAGTGGAACGTACCTATGCTCAATGCAGGGAAGTGCATGTGGGAGATGGACACTCGGGGGATGTTCCCTCCTAGGTATAGGGTGTCAAATTGTGAAGGATATAAAATAGGTTCTTCTTGGTTGAGGATGCAAAATTGCTGAGGCAAATGGTTTATAACGCAAAGTGAGAACCATCTATAGGCTCAATACTGCAAGTAGAGGCATGAGCTGCAATCACAACTTAACGCCAAAAAAATGTCATTTTTTATGTCTTTTAGTCTACTTGGTGTGAAAAAGGGGTAAACTTGTGCCAAGTAGAGGTCTTTTCAAATCCAATTTACGAGTGTGAAAATGACAAGTTCACTCGGTGATATTTTCTATTTTTGGTAATGAGTCGGAAAAGAGATTAACTAAGAATCACAACCTTTCAAATCCAATTTAATGAGTGTGAAAGGGACAAATCACTCGACGATCTTTTCGATTTCTGAAAAGGAGTCTGAAAAGAGCTTAACTAAGACTCACGACCTTTCAAGTCCAATTTAACGAGTGTGAAAAGGAAAAATCACTCGATAATATTTTCACTTTTTGAACGAGTTAGAAAAGAGCTTAACTCGAACTCTTTAGGGAGATCCTAGGAAGCAATTCACGGGGGAGGCCAAGGCTCCCGTGTAGACCTTCTATGGAATGTCATTATCTAATGAAGAACAGACACAAGCTTGGGAAGACCCAAATCTCTCCAAGTCGAGGAGGACAAAGTGCTAATGGAGGTTATCATCTCTGTGATATATCGGAAGATGTCTCTTCCTAGAAAAGACATGGACAAAGGCATTGGATAATCCACAATACCATCCCAATCAAAGGGAACCTCGTTAATACTTGGAGGGAGAGAACTCGGGAAGAGTAAAACTCTCTCTTGTTCAGAAGGTGAAGTACTAGAAATGCTAAGGACATGGAATAGAAGGCACAGAACCAGAAGAGCGGGATTGACCAAAAAATTCATTGGCATGATCGCTTCCTTAGAATTGTCACTCTCCAAGAGAAGAGTGGGGTTGATCAAATATTGCATCGATATGACTACTTCCTCAACCATTGGTTGGATAGGATGCAGGACAAAAAGGTCAAGAGGTGAATCGCCCTTGAAAACAAGAGTGTTGTCGGTCAAAGATTGCATCGATATGACCATTGGTTGAACAAGATGCGAGACAACAAGGTCAAGAGACACATCACCCCCGGACATAGGAGAGGTGTTAGTCGAATATTTCATCAACACGACCACTGGTTGAACGGGATGTGAGACAACATGGTCAAAGGATGCATAAACCCCTAAAGGAAAAGGGGTGTCAGCCGAAGATTGCATCGGCATGACTGTTGTATCAACCAAAGAAGGAACAGAGTGTGGGGAAAACATAGATGAATCAGAAGCCGAAGGGCCCTTACGTGAGCCCCATGCTTTTGGTATCCCAGTAGTAGAAGGACACAAATGAGTAAGGTCATTTCCTTCGCAATTCATGCAAAGGAATCTGGCCTTACGTCTGAGATGTCTAGGCTTCTCAATGCTCCCAACGTCATTCCCAATGGTTGGTGACATGCTCTCAACGTGATTGGCAGAGGTGAGAGAGTCATGTCCTACATGATGTACAAAGGTTGGAGATGTGACATCGATATGACTCGAGGTGAATAGAGTGATGCCCCTAGCATGACTTGCAGTGGATGGTTGCAGGTCTTCAACATGACTTGCAGAGGTTTTCAACCAATCTCCAACATGACCAGCAGAGGTTGGTGATATGATGCCAATATGACACGCAGTGATTGGACTTGTTCCCCCAGCATGACTTGCAGTGGTTGGTTACAGGTATTCAATATGACTTACAGAGGTTCTTGACCAATCTCCCACATGACTAGTAGAGGCAGGATATGGAGCTTTAGTATGACTAGCAGTGACCAGACTCGCGATGGTGATGAATTGTGGCATTTGAGTCCAACGTCCAAGGAAAGATTGATTCTGAAAAATTGTGGGCCAGGAAGGATCCTGGTTTACACCTTGTCCCTGTCTGGCAGGATAGTATCCTCCTCCATACTGATTCATAAAGGTCTGTAAGGGCATTGACACTGAAGTAGATGTCTGCGAAGAGAAAAAATCATGATAATGATTACTCATGTGAGGATATATGTTTCCCTCAGACGAAGGAACTTCGTGAGGGGGGTTTCCCATACTATAGAAATAACTCCCTGGGATGAAACACCAAAGGACAGATGGAGGTCCTCCATGGGAATAGTGTTCATAGGAACTGACATAGCAGAAGAAGGATAAGTGGACGAAGTGTAATAAGTAGAAGGATTGCTTAATTGGGCACTTACTTCTCACATAGTGGACTCATAGGAAGGAAGATTCCAACCTCCTACCATAAGAGTTATTTGAAGGATATGACTGCAAACAAACATAAAGAGAGAATAAGGAGGCATCATTCCCCCAGACCCAAAACTTGTATTTGCATAAGGAGGCGAGATAGAGGATGGAAAGTGTGAAGACATATCAACAGTAGAATGACTAGAGACCCAAGTCGTGGACGAAGTGCCATAGTTTTGCATGCCATTGTAAAAAGAAGATGGATTTTCCCTCATGAACATGATGGGTGGGGTAGCAGTAAATGAGGGAGCCAAAGGAACTCCACTATCTGTGATAAAGAGAACTTAATATAAACTCTTAAGGTCAACTACCAATCAAAGAGAACACCAAAATTAAAATGACCAATATGCATGCAAACGGGGTAAAGTGGTTGAGTGGCCTCCCTCCCTAAAGAAGGTATGTCTCATCCAAGAGGGACCTGAGACTCCCTGCTAAATATTGGAGGTAACAAAATCAATTATAGGGGCGCTCATGGGCTTAACAACTAGTCGGTCATATCCCCTTGGAGACGTAATCCTCCATAAAGGTTGTGTGTTGTTCGACCCCTATCTGACCCAGGGTACCTGTAGAATAACCCTTGCAAGTAACCTATGAGATACCTAAGTCAAGAAACTAATAAACCACTATATAACCGATGCATAGGTGAGCAGTCGTAAGTCTGGATCACCATGTGGGTAGTGTAGCAAAGACAAAAACCTTGAAAGTATCGCTTCTCACGGAGGTATGGGCACTAGAAAGATCCCCAAATACGAAAAAATCCATAGAAATATCTTTGACGCTAGGCGAGTATCCAGGGGATATCCCTTCAACCAACTTCGTGCGACCTCGTGATTAACTCTGGTGTGAGCAGAACCTCCTGATATTACCAATTATACAATGGATTTCTCCACTCCCTGACTCAGACACATATGTTGATTTAATTTCCTTGGAGAAGTTTACTCACAAAATCCTATTCCAAGGCACTAAATCCTAGACTAGTTTGTGCACCCTAGAAAATAAAATCGTTACTAATAAATTTTTAAATTATAGCATTGATTTTATGGCCATGATTACTCAAAAAGGTATATGGTAATGAAACCCATGGTGTTATGAATCTACAAGAAAGTAAATATGAAGATAATGCAAAGTTCTAACTTTATCTTTTTATGAATGATATGCTCCTAAAAGACGACATAGTTTCCAAATTCAAATCTATGATTCAGAAGTAAAGATGCAATCTTTCACTGTATGTACTAAGATAATGATAAAAATTCGAAAGACAAAAAATTCCAAGCAATGGAAAATGCCTATTTTCTTTTGTATTTTCAATATATCAAAATTGAAAATGAATGGATTGAAACATAACTTTATATATAAACCTATTGTGTATAAAAGAAAGACAACTCAAGAAGGATATCAAGAAACAAAGCACCCAACCCAATGTATAAGGACAACAAAAATGAAAAGATGAAGAGAAAAACTTCACCCAAAAATTCAACAAAAAGAGGTTTTCCTGTCATCCCAAAGGCACTCAACAGGCACTACAGAGACCTAAGAAGGCTCAGCAAGCATAAAATCCCACCCAACAAACACCAGACCAATCAAAACAACAAGGAAAAAAGGTGTACGTGACTGTTTTGGCAAACCGCACGTATATATGCAGCTTGCAGTGAGACAACACGAGTGTGTATGCGACTGTCAAGAAAAAAGGCACGTATATGCTTTGAAACAAGGCCAGGCAAGGGAAAAAGGGATGAAAACTTATACCCAGAGTGAACAGGAGCTGTCAAGTAGTGACATGACAAGAACCACAATATAAATGAAAGTAATCTAAAGAGAAAATTACTTCAAACCCTAAGAAAGAAGATACTTCCCTAGCAGAGTCGCCATTTCTGTTATGAGGAAAATCTCTCTATGGATAGGGTGAACCACAATAGACATGAGTGACTGTAGAAATATACTCAATTCCAACATATTCTATATAAACTAATGTGCAAAGGAGGTAAGAAAGAGGCCTACCTCATCCAAACGTTTGATGATGTCCACCGTTGAGCACTTCGACCCAAAACTTTATACCTGCAACAAGTTCTCAACAAACAAGCAAAGAAAGAATATAGTGATAATATAACAGGTTAGCACATTATATAGAATAATCCATTAATATTCAAAACAAACATGCCCATGGATCATAATACATATATTTGCAAGATATCAATTGGACATGAAAGGAGTATTTCTATTAATAAATGATCAACAGAAGTGAAAACATTACAAACTTCCGTATCAACACGGTTCGAAACCAAGAAACCGAGTTCCTTCCTCCACAAAAGACAAGCTCATATAAGGGAGACAAAGAGGTTCTCCATCAATAAGGGAAGAGCTTGGGAGTTGAACACTGTGTTCAGACTTAAAGGACAAAGGGATGCAGACTCAATAATGAAGTAATAATTTATCTAGAGTAACTTTGCTCTCAAAGTTGAATTCTCTCCCCTTTTCCATAGCTCAGAATTGACTTCTTTATAGCCTTCAAAATGCAACTGAAGGGATGAGTCAGAATGTTTCTAGTATATGGAAGGCCAAGAATCAAAGATCTTCTATCATGACATGGAAACCCAACATTTATTTTTGATTTTTTGGCACAAATCCCGATGTACACGGGTTGTAGTGGAGAAGCCAACGTATACGCATGTTGTATAACTTGCAAGGTGCGTACAAGTGGAAAAATATTTACTTTTGTCTTTGGATTCATTAATCAGGGAAAGTAAGTCTACATAGGGAAATGGAATAAGGCCCTGTCTTCAAGATTGCATAGGGTGAGGAAAATCTTTTTCTAACAGATACAAAATAAATTATTTAAATAATAAAGTTAATGGATAAATTACTAAGTGTACAGGTAGTTAGAAGTGGGTTAGCCCTAAAATAAGGAAAGTGGTTTAATATGGTTAGAAGGTAACCCCTTGAGGAAGCTACATAAAATTATAAATAAGAGGCAAGGGACTCTCATTTACTTACAATTGAGCATATTGAATATATACAAGTGACTAAGGTAACCAAAGGATATCTAAGGCTAAATTCAGAGGGAAGATGAAGTAAAGAAGGCCAAAATTCAAGGGAGGATAAATTCTTTTGATGATGCTTTCTAAGGTATGTTATTTACATGCCATCTTACCATTTTTGCAATTATTTTTTTTCTAGAATGATTCAGACCGCGAAATATGGAGGTCGTTGAGGAAACATATCCAAGTAGTTTTGATAAAAAAATTCATCTTGTGGGTCATTTTATTTTTGGATTTACACTCCATGGAAAATAGGGTTTGTGGCTAGTCCTGAAACTAGTCTAAAACATGTGTTTCAAGTAAAAACGTCACAACGTATTCATAACAAATCAAAATTCAGTAAGACCAAAAGTATTGGTTATACTATAGTCTTTAGTATTCTATGTACCATTTTCAGTTCCATACAACAAATATTCCATGCAGGTCACACTCTACAAGTTCTCTCTCTAGAATAAGCCAGAATTCAACAAGGTATGCCATTTTTTCTATAAATCCTTTTCTGAGAGGTTCCAAGTAGTGAAACCTGGAGGAATTGTATAAACGATACTAAAGAAAATTGTGTACTATTTTCATATATTTATTCATTATAGGTACATAGTTATGATTATTTCAAGTTAGGGTTGTTGACTAATCCAAAACTAGTCATGTGAAACTAAAGTAAAATTTGATGAAAATGCTAGTCTCTTGTTAAGGAAGGTTTGCAGGTATGTGATCATATACACCAGGTCTGCTACAAAGTTACAAATCAGATTTGGATGATGAAATTGATGAGGGATTTTGGTTAGGTATGTTACAAATAGAGGTTGTATAACAGTGAGGTTGTGGCACATGGTTTGATGTAATGGTTTATGGTATTTGGTTATGGATAGTGTGATGTATTGATAGAGAAATTTTGATGGTTATATTGGTATATGGTTGAGTTACATGTTGGGTACATGGTTGAGACAAGTAGTTGATGAGTTGGCACATACATGAGGTGTATAGTTGATGATGTTGGTACATCTTGATGAGTCATAGTTTATGTGTATTTGATGCATAATTGGTACATATTTGGTGCATGGTTGATGCAATCATTGATGGTACAAGTTGAGGTACAGGTTGGTGCATGGTTGATTCACTTGTTTATGGTACATGTTGATTACATGTTGTTTGGTACAGGTTGGTGCATGGTTGATGCACTTGTTTATGGTATAGGTTATTTACAGGTTGATTGGTATAGGTTTACAACAATATATCTCACAGTGACAGTGTGACAATGGTTCCATCATTCTACTTTTATTTTAGGGTGGTTGGATGGGGCAAGGATAGGTGGTTGTATCCACCTTCCGGTTGTAGCCAGATAACATAGGGGGTTGTAGCCTCCTTCTGGTTGTAGCCATAGAATTGGAGAGTTGGATATTCCTTCAGGTTGTAGCCTAAGAAACTAGGGGGTTGGAGCCTCCTTCCAGTTGCAGCTGGAAAACAAAGGAAGTTAGTGCTTCCAATGAATGTAATTCTTAAATACATATAAGAAAAATCATTCAGTGGTTTTTTTCCGCTTTGGGTTTCCACGTAAAAACATTGGTGTACTGTGTATGTGTATGATTTCTCATTTGTTCATTGTTTATTTACTCTGCAACTATTGGATGATAATGATACGTTGATATAACACTTGCATTTTATGGTTAAAAGGGATTATAGTTCTCTATTACTGATTCACCCCCCCTCTCAGTAATCCAACAACTTCCTCTTCATCTTCTATTGAGATAGGATGTTCCTTCAAGCCAGGAGAAATCATGTCCCGTGGTTCACTCTGGTTATGCTCTTGCTTTTTATTATCGGGGATGACTCTAAAATTTATGCCAAATTAAGACTTAGAAAAGAGTTTGAACTTCCCTTCCAACATTTTAACATCTTTCAGGGTAGCTTCATTATCCTTTCTTCCTTTTTACACAGCTTGGGCCACCATGGAATTTACTATCCGATATGTCTATGCCAATTTGAAGTATTTCATTTCCTGACTCCACTAGATTTTTGAGAAACTCCCCTGCCTAAAGATTTTTTCTTCTATCAACTTAACCAACGTTGACCCATTACACCAACTCCTCACAACACTAGTCCCTTTCACATCAACCCTCACATGAAAAATCCTTGTCATAACTGATTCTTGATGGATCATGTCCATTTCCTCTACGTTCAAGGTACTCCCATGAATTCACACATACCTGATATTCATGGAACTTGTTTCCCACAATGGTTGATCCTATATAGGCCTCCTCTCCCAATGATTGCGACCACCCTCGACTCCTCTACATACTTAACTGAGCTACAAACCATCTGTCTGAACCATGTTACCATCTTTCCACCTCTTAACATCATGTATTAGGGTTGGAGCATTCCGCACGGGTCCTGACGTTCCCATAATCCTTATTCTATATAGCCAATGCTTGGATCCATTGATCATCCAAGAATCCACTTGTCTTCTCCGTCACTCCATCGTTTTTCCATATCATGTTGGGCCTCTAGGTGGAAATCTCTCCATCCATTCACCATATCATGTCAGGCCTCCAGGTGGAAATCCTCTAACACTTATTTTTCTCAATGTGTAGCACCCCATCTAGGGGTCTATAAATATCTTTTGCTTATATTTAGATTGATTCATTATCATGGATGATTGATGACATTTTCATTCTACATGTGATTTTTAAGCATATCCTTAGGTTGGATTGATGGTTTAATACTTCAAATTGTTTGAGTTACATTCCTCTATGATTCATACATAACTTGATTTTGATAATGTTGTGATATCATGATTATGAAATTCCTTTCATCTCCCTAGATTTCTTCAAATGATTTTTTTTGTCCTATGACCTATCTCGAGCTAAAGCAAGAGAACCTTTTATTAAAAAATGATCAAACTTTTTACCATCCACATTTGAGTTATGCCAACATCCTTATCATTTGGATGAGATAAATTCACACATAAAAATAATAAAGTTGGAATGATATCAACTTCTAGGATATTCCATGGTTTGATTATTGATTTATTGTGGTAGAAATTGAGTAGTTATTTGAAAAAAGTATATTGATGCATTTCATCACTTATACCAATGTACAAACTTCATTTATCTTCTTGAATGATTGATCATAATGCTAGTATTCACTGATAATTTTTTATGAGAGCCTTTACTTTGGTGTTTTATTCTCATGTTATCAATTCTAAATGGGAATCTACAATGCAAAATAAGATACTCCACAATGAGGAAACAATTATAAAAAAACTCTCATTTTTTTTTTTGTCAATCTGAAAATGACCACATTCCTTTAGTGACAACAACCACACCCAAATTCAATTCTAAATTTATGATTCAATATCCTGATGAGATATGCATTTTTCCCATGAACCCTTCACGAGCATTAAAATACTTCCAATTTGATTTTAACGACCCTATTTCATTTATGAGTTCTAATCTTATCTTTCATTTGTTTATGATAAGAGAAGAGAATCATTCAAGATGATGCCTTAATATTGTGATTATGAAATTCCTTTCATCTCCCTAGGTTTCTTCAAATGATTTTTTTTGTCCTATGACCTATCTCAAGCTAAAGCAAGAGAACCTTTTGTTAAAAAATATCAAACTTTTTACCTTCCAAATTTGAGTTATGCCAACATCCTTATAATTTGGATAAGATAATTTCACAAACAAAAGGATGAATGTTGGAATCATATCAATTGCTAAGATATTCCATGGTTGGATTAATGATTTATCATGGTAGCATTTGAGTAGTTATTTGAAAAATTCATATTGATGCATTTCATTACTTATACCATCGTACAAACTTCATTTCTCTTCTTTAAAGATTGATCATAATGCTAGTCTTCACTGATAATTTTTTGATGAGAGCCTTTACTTTGGTCCTTTATTTGACATATACACATAGTAAGACCATTTTGTTGCATGTTATGTAGGGGATGAATTACTGATATTCAACTTGTTTGTATCAATATGTAGGGAATTCTTGCCAGAGATTGGAAAAAATTGTATTAAACATGTATACTATTACCAATTTCAAGAGATAATTGAAGGTCAAATATCTTTTGCAGAAATAAAATGTGTGAACATGTGATTGTTCAATTTGCATTTTTGTAAGTTGTGTAGTTTGCATTTTCATATCGATACATGAAATTCCTTTCATGTTTCAATTATTTCTTCGATTGGTATTTTATTGGATATGAGAGTATGTTTGACATATTGTTTTTAAATTAACTATGTATTTGAAAAATATTCATATATGTACTTGAGATTAAACATTTACTGAGTTTTGTGAATTAATTATTTAAATATAGTAATCAATCATTCTTCTTATGTCTGATTCAAATAAATCCGCTCCTAGATATCTAGGATATATTAGTTAGATTTAGTATTAATTATAGTTATTATATATAATATATTTAATAGATTTTAAATCCTTGGATCAAATACTTTCAATCAGATCAATATTATTGTATCCAACCATTTTTGGTGGAAGCTAGGGCCACATATCGGTGGAGACCACTACTCCAAATGCGAGTGAGGTTGATTGGGACTTGCCATTGGGAGATCCTCCCTTATTGTTGTTGGAAGAATTCTTTAGACCATCAACAACTTACTGCTAGAAGAAGTGCCCAACAATTTAACTCTCCAAAGTTCATCTATGATTGCATTTAATTAAAAATGGATCCTATTTCTATCTATGTGTTGGAACATGCTTTTAGTTCACATAGGCCTACTAGGATTGTTATAAAAACAAGCTCGCGGGGCAATAAAATAAAACAAATGCGTAAATAAAACACATAAGATACACAATATAATAGAGACAAAAATATACATGGTTCACCCAGTGTGAGATACGCCCACCAGAGAAATTGCCAGGTCCTTCCTTTTTATTATCCAACAAAATGAATGGATACAACCTATAACACATCTTATGTAACTTCCTCTTCTTTCTCTCACAACCTCCTCTCTCAGAATACAATAATCACACACATACACAACCAAAATACAATTCCCTCATAAAAGAGGGTTTCCTTCTAGGGAAAAAAACCCTAAAATAACTTCTACCGTCAGATTTGTGACCTTATAATGATTAGTCCAGAATGACTACAAAATTAAAATATTTTACAAGGAGGCTTGCCCCCCCTGGAACCCCTTGGAAAATGTTGTGGGGGGGAAATAACCCCCACACCCCACATTAGGGAATGGGGTCCAAGCACGACTAAAACAAACATATGAATCAGGAAGATAATCAAGATTGACAACCAACAAGGAGCATTTCTAAAAAGACCACCATTTGCTTGTCAAAGTTGAAATTTGATGGTGAGGGTGAATTTTCTGCATTTTATCATATTTTCCATTTAAATCACAGATGGAATTTTCTTAATACATCTAACTATAATGAAGTGTGCACACTATTTGTTGTCACGTTAAGAGGAAGAATCAAGAGATGATTCTAGGTATTTCCTGCCAAATCTATACATACCCGCAAACAATTTATGGAATTATTTCTATCTTCCCATCATAATTATGATTATGATGAGTTTTGTTTGGAATTATAAAATATTCATAAATATGAAGGTGAGTCTATAGAATAATTTTTTTCCAGATATTTGTCAATTTTCTATAGATTTCCTTTGAATGACAAACCTACTGGAGAAGATTTTATGGAAGATTTTCTTGATCTTTGTTCTCTTCCTTGCACACATAAACAAAACATTAATGATGCACATGAAATGCATCTTAATGAAGACATTAGTCCATTGGTTAACTTTGATTCTAGGTATGATTCATATGATTCCATTAATGAAAATGACATTGTTATTCAATCACATATGATAAGATATTATAACACATCGTTTCAAAATCTTAAGGAAATATCTAAAGATACAAATGTTAATCCTGAAATTGTTTCAAATCACTTTGAAACTCATATTAATGCTACCTATGTTGAAGGAAATTTAGTGGAAACAAAAGACCTTCATTCCAAAAATAATGACGACCATTTGATTAATAGAGAAGCGTTTAATTACATATGTTCTGAAAGTTATTTCTCTTTATATCCTAATCGGTTTGATGATGGTAATTATTTTGAGTATCGCATTGAAACTCCTTTATGTGTCAATTTACATTCAGATGAAAAATGAATTATTACACATTAGATAAATTATGAATTTGCATTTAATTAAGCTCAGGATTATCAGCCAGAAAATGATCATTTCATGGACGATATTGACAAATCACATGCATATTTACACTATTCATCTAATGATGCTATTCACTTCATGCTTTACTCCGAATTGAAAGAGAGGGAAACAATTTGTGATGATCCATTGGATATTGATGACACCAAGGAACTTCACTCTAAGGTGATGGTTATGTCAGGTTCTTATGTTATCAAGTCTAAATGGGAATCTACGACGCAAAATGAGATACTCCATAGTGAGTAAATAGTTATAACAAATTCTCATTTTGTTTTTTCTCAATTTAAAAATGGTCAAATTCCTTTAGTGGGAACAATCACACCCAACTTCAATCCTAAATTTATGATTAATTATCTTGATGATATATGTATTTTACCTCAGAACCCTTCACGAGCATTAAAATACTTCCAATTTTATTTTAACTAACCAATTAAGACTTGGTTGGAAGAATCATTTTTGAAGAGGTTTCCATTGTACGTTAATGTTAATATTTGGTTTGTTGTAAATATAAATCCATATTTTATTATTTCAATCTATGAACTAAATCTAGATTTTATTGCTGTAAATATAAATCTAGATTTGATAGCTATATTTGATAAGGAAATAAATCTATCAAAATCCTCTCCTAGATTTTTCAATTGGGAGGACAATAAGTAGATAATGAAAAATGTTGTAAAAGAAGAATTGCAACAAATTTTATAGAGCTTTTAAAAGGACAAAAGTCGAGGGCCAATTGATATTCCTATGGAATTATTTTTAGGCTGTTATGAATTCATAGAAGAAGACTTAAGAAGGGTGGTGGAGTATACAATAACCACAAGAAAAATGATTAGAGATTACAAAAAAAACTTTATGGAATTGATTCCAAAATAGGATAATCCGACAACCTTTAAAAAATTCAGGTCAATCTCTTTATGCAAGTGCATCTATAAAATCATCTCAAAGGTTATTGCTAGAAGATTGAAAAGTGTTTTATAAAAAAAACCTTTGGAGAAGAGTTTGGGTTTTTAGAAGGAAGAAAAATCCATGAGGCAATTAGGATAGCTCAGGAAATCCTTTATTCAATTGAAGTTAGGAACTAAATATAGTTGGTAACTAAAGTGGACCTTTCTAAAAAATATGATAGGGTAATCTAGATTTACCTTAAACTTATTCTTATACACTTAGGTTTATATCATCAATTTGTTTTTTGAGTGATAATATGCATTACTTAAATATATTTTGTTATCTTAATCAATGGGGAAACATCCCCTTTCTTTAGACTAGGAAGAGGTCTTAGATATGGGTGCCCCTTATCCCCTCTCCTTTTCCTTTTAGTTGATGAGGGCTTGACTAGGTTAATAAAAGAGGCTTCAGAAAATGATAGTTTCAAGGGGGTAAACATTGGAAAAACTTGTAATATCTCACATATTTTGTTTGTGGATGATATATTGATATTTTATAAGGGTACTATTACCTCTCAAACTCTACCCCATGAGGAAAAATTCCTAACCTTGGTGGGAGAGCTTAGAGGCACTACAAGAAAGCTACCCATTGTCACCTAGGTAGGCTTGCCCCACACTTAAAACTAAGGAAAACTATCCTAGCCTAAGGGTGATCCATACAAGTCAACCTAAGCCAATCATTGAGGATTGGGATATTTTAGCTTAAATTGATTATTCTATTTCTTAACCAAATCAATTCATCCTTATAATGTATAGATCATGATAGAAATGCAATGCGTTGTTCAACTAACTTTGGGAAAGAAATGTGAAAGGAAATATGTTTATACAAAAAATATGTTTACCAAAGTGTATACAAAAAAATATGTTTACCAATTCCCATTCAAAAAATGATTCCATGGTATGTTCATAATTTGAAAGGAAAATGACAATTAGTACCATGATGAATCCTTTGTGAACCATGAGAGCCAAAACATTCTCACTTAGAGAAATATTAAAGTGTGAGTTCTCGGAAGCATTTGTGAATTCTGTTGCAAGCCAAATTTATGATTATGTGTGACTTGTCAAAACAAAGTAAGTGTAAACAATCGAAGCTTACTAGATTTAAATCCCAAAAATATCATGATAGATAGTGTGCCACTTCTATAGACACACGATACACTATAATTATCAATGATTTTAGGGTTGTATCACNATAAACCATATTGAATTGTCTTATGTTGTACTGACAATGTAAACGTTCAAGGAGATCCACCATGAATTTAGTTTCTCTGGTTTTATGAACATTAAAGGACAATTTACTCTTGGAGTATAATGAATACAAAATTACATTCTAACGATAGATTTTAAAGATATTATAATATTATAATTTTAAACCCCTTGTATGTGTGAGCATTGCCCAAAATTATGATGATATTAGTGCACAATGATCATAAAGATCCATTTTTCAAATAGGCCATAAACTTAACATTAGATGCATTTAAAGGATATTCAAGAAATATTGTCATATTTATTAGACCATTTAAATGAACTGTAGGAATATGTTTTTTCATGCAAAACATTTCTTCTCAACTAAAATTTAGGAAATTTTATTCAGTTAGAGTGTTACTCATTCGTTTAATTCAAATCAAAACTTGGAGCAGAGTTTAAGTGTTTTAAAACCCAAATCAACGCATTACCAAAACAAGTCAAATTTTAGTGTCATGAGAGATCAATGAATAGGCCTTTAACCATAAATTATTAGTCCTTGAAGCAATCGATTTGGTTAACTTAAGTGGTGGTTAGATATATCTATTTATAAAATTAGAATAAACCCCTTAGATCTAGCAAAATTTACAATTTGATTCATTTTAGAACAAACTTTGAGATATCGACCTACATATAAAACTCACTTTAGTAGATAGATGTGAATTTATTAGCCAATGCAAACCTGGAAATGAAACCTAGATCAAATAATTAAACCCTATTAAACCCTAGGTTGCATGTAAAACAAAAAATCAAAAAGGGGAAAATTTTAATTGAGATGGTTATGACAAGAAACGAAAACCCTAGTGCTAGCATTGGGCATGGAGTCTAGTCCATCACTTGAGTAGATTCCCTTTTCTTCTTCTTATTGAAGACCCTACACATATCCTAGAGAATGATTGGTGAGCATCAAGCTAGGGTACCTGGACTACACGATATACACAGAGAGGATAAACTAATTCTAGATTTAGCCTAAGTATTACAAGATTTAAAAAAAACAACAAAGCATTAGTCTAGGGTAAGAAATTAAAACCCAATGGCATTAAATTCCAATAATAAGACCTAGCTTCAAAATTTACAAATAAACATAATAGAGATAACTCATACCTTATTTACATTTCTAGCTTGCATTATCCTTTTCCTTAATGAAATTTTCATGCAGAAACCCTTTTATTATTAAGCTATGACTAAGTACTCAAACAATTAGATAATAAACCACACCAATTTTGAGAAAATAATCCTTTTCATTCCATTTTCAACCATGCAAAATGAGAGAGACACCCTCCTTAAATAGGTAGAGGCCTCCTCAAAACCATAAATAGAAAAGCATGAGCTACAATGAAACAACGTGCTAATACCATGGGTTGAGATAAAACCATGAGCCAATACAATGTCTTGAGTGAAATCCATGTGAGAAAACCACTAGAAGTTACAACAAACTCCTAAAATCTAGGGTGCCCTCCTCAAATTGATCCAAACTCCAATTAAATACACACGCGTGGTCCATATAGGAGAGAGAAGAAATGCATCCTCCCTTTAATTGAGCTATCAACCTTTTGGTAGCACGTGTGAGGTAAAAAAGGGGTAAAAAACATGAGAACCCCACTAGCTAACTCCTCTTTTCATGCAACAAACCCTTCACATGTATGATAATGGGTCAAGACGAGGTGAAACCCTTCTAGAGGCTTATAGAAGCCACACATGTGAGGGAGGAAAGATAAAATGTGCCCTTCTAGAAGGATTTTCACATGTGCCAAGTAATACAAATCTATGCGGCTCATATAATACTCCATATGCTGACAAGTGTACAAATTGTTGATGTGGACACCTCAGTGATGATGGGGAATCCTTGTCATAATCCACTATGTTGTCATGGATCCCAAGAAAATTTACATGGATCCCAATGTATGTACATATGGTTGAATATGGGTATAGATATCCCAATTCAAGTACCTGGATACCGAGGTAATGACACAGATCTCAAGGCATGGTGCACGAGATTCAAAACAAGCCATTAGGTGACAAAAATTAAGCAATATCCTCTAACAAAACAACTTAACATAGGTTAATTTTATAAATTTCCAAAGTTTACCGTGGTGGGACAACTTCACCCCTATTACATGTGTCAATTTCCTAGGAAAAAAGGTATTTCCTAAGTAATCTGGTTATATATAGGTAAATGTAATGAATAATTGATGGAAAAGGAAGTGAAACTTTATGTTTTGACCCTCAAAGTCATTTTTAATGATGTAAAAGGTCTTTTATTGGTCCAACTAGCCTTTTTGGGCTAGGAATATTCATTTTTTGTACTTGTAAGACTTTGGGAGGAGCTTTTTTTAGAGTTGCCACCTCGACACCTTTTTATTATCCCCTTTTATATTTTCTTTGTTTTTTCTTAGTCCTTTTTCTTTAGATATGCATTTTTTGCATAGGAACTTGGGGCTGGGTGTTTTTAATGAGGTGGAATGGCTCTAGCCAGTATTGTTTCATTTTTTAACATTATTTATTTTTTCCTCTAGACTTTTTGGCTTTATTTGACCGTCTTACATTTTTCTTCATTTAAACCTTGCTGGATGACATTTGATGAGGCAAACATAATAAATGATAGTATTTTTTTTTATGAATAACATGGTAGTGAAAGGGAAATGATGGAAAGTGTTAAATGTGGTTAATATATGGACACACTGCTCAACCATATCATTAGTAATACAATTATTCCTAAGTCAAGACAACATTTATCTAAGGACAATATGTCCCCCCATGGTAAAATGAGACAATATATAAATAAAATTATTAGCGTTAAGAACTATTATAATAAATAACAAATGTTTATTAATTTCATGACAATATTATAAACCATCACACCACTTCTAGATAAGAAACCCACACATGAAATCATAGCACATCAATAGAAAAGATGAAGCATGAAGTATCATCTATGAGAGAACATATAATCTAAGATGTAAATCATATGAGCTGATATACCATGGTAGAGTCATTTGAATGATATCATGGCTGATGTAAGGATGGAAGAATTGGAAGATCAATCTTGAACGGGTAGGATATGGGCAAGAGAGCTCAACTAGGAAACATCGATGCACCCTTGAGAGGGTGGCTTGGAAGTAGTTTCCCTTGAGGGGGAAACACGCACAAGAAGGGTAATTGAGAAGTTCAAAGGTATATTAGATTTATTTTGCAAAGAAACATGTATGGGTATAAGCCTTAAAAATATATATGTTATCCTTGTAGGGTATAATTGAGTAGGAAAAGGACTATTTTACTCAATAATTTCCCTACCATCTGACAGACCTAGATAACAGATTGAAGTATTTGGGTTTCTATTTGAAAACAAACTTGTATACAAATGTTATTGGCAATGGTTGATTGCAAAAGTGGAGAATAATTTAAATACATGGTTTAATCATTGGCTCTCTAGAGGGGGACATTTGGTACTAGTAAATGAAGTACATGAAGTAATACTAATATATTGTATATTGCTTGACTCAATATTGAGATATGTGTTGGAATTTATCAAAACACTATGCTACAATTTTATCTGGTTAGGTGATCAAAATAATAAAGGGCCCATTTTGGCTTCATGGAAAAAATGGCTTTACCAAAAGCAAATGGAGGTTGAGGTCTAAAAAATCCCTTTCTCTTCTCCAAGGCACTTGCAACAATTTTTTTTTGGAGATTAATTAAAGGAAAAGTGATGTGGGTTCAAGTAATAAGAGACAAGTACTATTAATCCCTAGATAAAGCCACACGTTAAGTATAAAACCCCTTATTAAGTCCTAGATATTGAATTATGCATTTCTAGTGTTATATTTGTATGTAGGCTAGAAGCCTACATTGTGCCCTTTCATTATAACTGTACCCTTTGTCTCCTATATATATACAAATTTTCCAAATCAGTACATGAAAAACTTTATGTTTTGACCCTTAAAGTCATTTTTAATGATGTAAAAGGCATTTTATTGGTCCAACTAGCCTTTTTGGGCTAGGAATATTCATTTTTTGTACTTGTAAACCTTTCATAGGATATTTTATTAGAGTTACCACCTCAACGCCTTTTTCTTATCCCCTTTTATATTTTCTTTGATTTTTCTTAGCCCTTTTTCTTTAAATATGCATTTTAGCATAGGACCCTGGGGACGAGCCATTTTAATGAGGTGACATAACTCTAGCCTTATTTGTTTTCATTTTTTAACATTATTTATCTTTGGCTCTAGCCTTTTTGGCTTTATTTGACTTTGGATTACATTTTTCTTCATTCAAACCTTGTTGTATGACATTTGATGAGCCAAACATACATACGGATAGTATTTTTCTTTTTATGAATGGGATGGTAGTGAAATGGAAAGGATGGAAAGTCTTAGATGTGGTTAGAATATGGACATGTTACTCAATCATATCACTAGTAGTATAATTATTCCCAAGTAAAGAAAACATTTATCTAAGGACAATATGTCCCCCCATGGTAAAATGAGACAAAATATAAATACAATTATTAGTGTTAAGAAGTGTTATAATACACAACCAATGTTGTTTTTAAAGAGACTGAACATTTATATTATATATAATCAGATACGCCATAACGGACATCAAAATACAAAGGGTTTGATACAAAGTTTTGGCAGAGAGCCAAGAGGACTATCTCTCCTACTAGCCTATATAACATATATGTAATTCTAGGGAACATCCACATGATCTAACTACAATATTTCTTAACAAACTTCCCGAGAAAATAAATAAATTAATGCATCAACTAACATATGAGACATTATCATGAACCCCTTGTAGTCCAATTTATTATGGAGAATATTCTTCTACCTCCATGGGTGCAACTTCAAGATCCCCTTTCCCATGCTCTGGATTTCCACGGTGAGGTGTTGTTGAAACCTGGTTGATGGATAAATACTGTAAAGGTTGGGGCATAACCAAACTTCTCAAAAATTAACATTATTTTTCAAGGCTCTCAATTATCTGAGTGAAGGAATGTTCTAAATTTCCAACCTTAACCATTGATTGTTGAAGGGAAGAGTGATTTTCCTATAAAATTTCCTCATGATGACGAAAAATTTGTTTGAGCCCTCTCTAGGAAGGCTCCATATCAAGACCAAACATAAAACCCCAGTTGCCAATGCAACTAGGCCACAAAAATATTGAACAGATGTTGTTATGGGAGAATTGACCAGAGGGAAAATTGATATAGGTAGACCACAAAATTCCCATGTTCCCACTTCTATTTCCCAACTCATATGTGTGAATAAGAGTAGGTCTAGAAAAAAAACCAGGCCGAACCTCTCAATGTGCAAACCCACTATTAGAAAATGATAGACCAAGTTGTGCTACGAATTCCCCAGAGTTAAGATAATTACCCCCATAAAGAAGATTTATTTTCATAGAGTTCACACTCCAATTAGAAGAGAATATGTACCTAGGAGAAGGATTGACATGTTTATTAGGAGCTACCACCTTGCACAAATATTTGACAAAAAAGAGGGATTGAAAAAAAAATAACCAGTCCTCGGTCCCAAACTCCAAAAAGTAGAAGATTAATTTAGACAAGGGGAAATGTCATCAGTACTAAAACTCGGAAATTGAGACTCTCCAGAGAGAGAAATAACAAAGGAAAATACCCTAGAGTGGAAAAGAGAATAGCATTCATACCATGAAGGGGATGAGATTGGGGAAGGAAATAAATTGAGACTATGACACCCACCACCACTCGTGACCTCTTCTTCCCATATCAAGCCAAAAATCCAAAGGAAACCACCCAAAAGGATAATTACAACACTAGTATTATACCATATAATAGTTAACCCAACATGCGAGGAAGGAACAACATGACCCGAACACAACACCTTAAACCAAACTTCAAAAGATAAATTGTAATAAGTGAACCCGGAGATCAGAAAGAGACTGGCTTGCTAAGGGATAAAATTTCACATTGATCATAGACCACCGAAGATTCCCATCAACCTACTCTGAATTAACATCAAAGCAACACATCAAGGGAGAAACCATGGACTAGAGTATATGAAGAAAGTCACTTTCCCCATTAACCACAATTTCATATTCCACCAAGGTTGATCCATGTTTTTCCCATTTGTCTGTAGTGTTGTTATGCTCACGCAAAATATGGAAGACATTGAACTCATAAAATATGGAAAGACGACTTAGAACACGAGATATCTCTGTCAGAAGGGACTTAGAATTAGGATCTAGTTGATTAATGAGGGCCCTGATCAGGATCACAGAGTCCCACAGAATGACGATCTTTTGAAAACCATAATCCTGTGATATCCTAATACCTTTCCACGGGGCATAAGCTTCAGTTGAGTTATTTGTAACATTTCCTAGAACCTAAGAAAAATAAACAAAGGGATTTGCTTTGGGATCACAAATTATCCCCCCCACACCTGCCGCCCCATATAACCAATGTTTATTAATTTGACGAAAATGATGGAAACCATCACACCACTTCTAGATAATAAACTCACACATGAAATCATAACACAACAACTACAAATATGAAGCATGATGTACCATCTGTGCGAGCACATATCATATGAGATGTAAAGTATAGGAGCTGATATGCCATGGTAGAGTCATCTGAATGATATCATGGATAATGTTGACATTTTTTAGGAATTTTTGTATCAACAATACTCTTAAAGTTGGCAAGAAAACCAACACTCACAAACTAAATTGATTTGGAATATTTAGGAATATGAAATTTGATGTCTTTTTCATATCCTAAGCCATGTCGATTCCTATTTTATTTTGATTCTTCACAAGGTCTGGCAATGTTTTTGGAAATATCATTCTTTGTCTATTTTTTTTCTTTTAGACATTCATGAATGTTTTCTTTTGTAACCTCAAATGTGTTATGAGGAAAATCTCTCCATGGCTAGGGTAAACCACAACAAACGGAAATGATTGCAGAAATCAACTCTATTCTCAAGTATGCTATATAAATAAATATGCTAGCAAGACAAGATAAAAGGCCTACCTTGTCCAAACGTTTGATGAAGTCCACCGTTGAGCAATTGACCCAAAGCAATATACTTGCAACTAGTCCTCAACAACCAAGCAAAGAAAGCATATGGTGATAATATATGATGTTATCACATTCAATAGCATAATCCATTAATATACACAACAAATACGCCCATGGAATAATAATTCAAATATTTGCAACATATCAAATGGAAGGGAAAAGAGTATTTCTATTAATATATGATCAACAAAAGTGAAAAAGTTACAGACTTTCATGTCGGCACGGTTCGGAACCAAGAAACTAAGTTCCTTTTAACTCAGCCTCCACCACTTTAATCTTCCATCAAAGGCAAGCTCATAGAAGAGAGACAATGAAGTTCTCAATCAATAAGGGAAGAGCTTGGGGGATGAAAACTGTGTTCAGACTTAAAGGACAAAGGGATGCAGACTCAATATGAAGTGAATAATTTCTCCAGAGTAAATTTGCTCTCAAAGTTGAATTCTTTCTCTTCCTTTCCATAGCTCAGAATTGGCCTATTTATAGCCTTCAAATGGAACTGAAGGGCCAAGTTGGAATGTTTCCAGTATATGGAAGTCCAAGGATCATAGATCTCCTGTCATGACATGGAAAATAGACACCTTTGTCATTTTTTGGCACAAATCCTGATGTACATGGGTTGTAGTGGTGAAGCCTGCGTGTACGCAAGGTGCATACATGTGGAAAAAATGTATTTTTTAGCTTTGGGATTTGCAAAAAGGGATGAAAATTTATGCATAGGGAAATGGAAAAAGGCCCTCTGTGAAAAATTTCATGGTGTGAGGCAAATATTGCTATAACAGATGCCCCCTAATATGTGAGGTTAGAGGAGTATCTGCGATGGATGAAATGCATTATAAAAACCCATAAGTGGAGTGATGGGGAACCAACTGGAAGAACTAGTTGCTCATTATATTATGCATTGACTTTGTATACATGGCTACCAATTTGAATTACTTTTCAGATCCATGTGAAAATCTACCAAACAATTGTCTGTGGCCATGAATAGGAAAATACAAATGTTGTTACATGCCATAGGCTATCATAGTCATGAACAAGGCCCAATAGAACCAGTATCAAAATAAATATGAATATATTTGTATACAATGGAGTACAATCTGATCTCCCATGATCACTGAAGTCATGTAGGTATTGGTCCAATGAAAAGGAAGCACCAACTCAGGAAAGATGCAACCACATACTGATGTCTTCTACACAATCCACCAAAGGTGAAAGTCTACATCATGTGAATGAAGGAGTTGAGGTCAAACAAAATGAGACATCGTTTGATTACCAGTCATAGAGGTATACCATTAACAAACGCGAGACAGCCTACCGATAATGAAAGTAGGTATCAAGGCATCGAGTACATTATTACAAGTGTAAATAAAGGATTTGGGGTCAAACACTTGAATAATCCATCGATCATGAGACATTGATGTATTCCCAATTGTTGATGGCGAGAGAACCTGCCACTAATGACTGCAAGCCTCAAGGTACTCAGAAGACTCTAGGTCTCGTTTCCATAATAGATGAGTTGAATTTGATCAAAGGAGACCCACTAAAATGAGAGCATTAAGGAATCTCTCATCATTCAGCACGATGTACAAAGTAGGAGCTTCATGATTTGGAGAAAATCAGATGAAGAATATGTTGTTTTCAGATCTCTGTGGTGAAGAATTTCAAAATCATTTGCTAGAGAATCCACAGTTGGTGTCATTTTGTCATCGACGTTTCGAATCTGGATCGGGATTCATCATCAGGACTAATCGTCAATTAGAGAGCTAGCTTATCTTAGTAATTAATAGTGTATATGCAGGACAGTAAATAAGATAACCAGGTCGGCTAAATGTAACCCTAATTCAGAGCTAATTAAAAACAAATTAATTATTAATAAATTTAAATGTAACTTTTAATAGTGAATAATATAAATAATTAAAGTTTTTTAATAAATATAAATAATTTAAAGTTTTAGGGTTAGAAGGAGTTTAATTTTATTATATTACTTAATAGTATTTTGTTTTACATTTTAATTTTTAATAGAGCTTAAGGAACTTAATAAATTAAGATGATTATTGATAATTATTAATATATCATGAGTGATTTTATAGATGTTGATATCTCTTAAATAGGTATAAAGTTCTAGGGTTTTGTAGTATTTGTTTTGTAGTGTTTTTATTTATAACCTAATAATCTAAAGATAATTAATAATAATAATTAATATAATATAAGTGATTTCTAAATGTTGATATGTCTGACAATGTATATAGGTCTAGGGTTTCTAATGGTTCGTTTAAAAAGTTTTTAAATTTGGTAGCCAATCATGATTAGTGATAATTATTAATATATCATGAGCGATTTTATAGATGTTGATATCTCTAAATAGGTATAAAGTTCTAGGGTTTTGTAGTATTTGTTTTGTAGTGTTTTTATTTATAACCTAATAATCTAAAGATGGTTAGTAATAATAATTAATATAACATAAGTGATTTCTAAATGTTGATATGTCTGACAATGTATATAGGTCTAGGGTTTCTAATGGTTTGTTTAATTTTTTTTTAAATTTGGTAAGTAAAAAATAAATCTAGGGTTAGCTTTAGATTGAATTTTATCTTATTATATTAATTGTTAATATTTCTAACTGACTGTATAATTCTATTAGATATTCTAGGGGTTGATTTATGATTCAAGTTTTTAAGTGTTTAGGGTGTAATGAATATTAATATATAAAGTGTCAAGGGATTAGGGTATATATATGGTTTAATTAGTGATAAATATAGTACTATGTTTTTTTTAATTAGAATAATGTGGTAGGTAGTACAGGGTTAGTTGGACTTTTACATCTAGTTACCGACTCAAAGGTAGAACATAAACAAGTAAGGAAAAGGAGGAGGAAGGTGTCAAACCTAATTTGATCTGAGAAGAATATGTTCACGAACCAATGATCCTGTGCGTCTTTTGCGTGTGCCAAGTGCAAGAGGTACACGAAAAATACCCTCTGAATAGCATCTAATGAGGAAAAATACTGACAAAGGAGATAAAAACACTAATAAGTCTAATGGCATCCAAGAAACTGTACAAATCCCAATGTGTGAATAGATGTCTTACCGTTGAACACAAGGGAAACCACCCAGTCAACGACCAATGATGAAATGTCGACTGTTGGGTTCAAGATTACCTACCAATGATGAAAGTAGGACCAGGGTGCATTATAGGACTACAATATCATGTGATTCTGAGACAAACTGAGGGTATGGACAACATGCAAAGTCAAGAGTTCTGAGGAATGGCCGACATAGGTTGATAGACTTTCTTTTAACAAGAGCATGAGACATATGGAAGACTCTGACAACATATACTCAATGATGAAACCATGAGATGAAGGAGGCATCAATGAAATTCTCCCTAGGTACTGGAAGAGTAACCAGTCGGTAGAGAAAATCTCTGTAACGATCTCAGCTTCCTAAGGTTATGCTAAACCCAAAATTATGATGAAAAATGGACTCAATAAATTTGTGCTCTGTTCAAAGGAGACACAATTGTTGCCAATATAATATAATACTCCCTTTCTGCCCATATTTTTTTTTGTTTTTTCATAGACAAATGAATGCTATGATACATAGGAGGAAACAAGTTTCACAAATAAGCAAAAATAGTTCCAGCAGTGGAACATACCTATGCTCAATGCAAGGCGATGCATGCGGTAGATGGACACTCAGGGGAATGTTCCCTCCTGGGTATAGGGTGAAAAATTGTGAAGGATGTAAACGAGGCTCTGCTTGGTTGAGGATGAAAAAATGCTAAGGAAAACAGTTTATAACACAAAGAGAGAACCAACTTATAGGCTCTGTTATCACCCTAACAATTTTTATTGGGATCTAAAAACTTCTGAAGTTTAGTGAGACACAATACCACAGTAGAGGCGTGATAGTTCAGGGTGCTCAGCTATATTCCGCGGCATGTGAATGAATGTAGAGGAAGTGGGAAGGGAGTAGATCAGCGGGCCATCGATCTTGAAGAATTTCAAATCTACAGTCAAATCCTATATTGGACAAACAAATAGCATGAAACTTAACATCGCGAAGGCAGACTGGGGAAAATTACTCTAGTTTCGATGGGGAACACGTGGCGCTCTTACACACGCATCGAGGGAGATGGTGGATTACCCAAAACCAATTTTCCTATGGCCCTGATTTCACATGTTTCAAAACATCATGTCAATAGCTCATAGGGAAGATGGCGGTTGGTCAGATCACCTCACATCACTGGTCCAGGTACTTTCTAGGATGACGTACCAAAAGGATGTCAGTGCATAACTAACTCGAGGCTCATCATTCAAAGTGGATTGATGAAGCATGGAACACCAAGGTACTGTGACAATAATTCATGAAAAAAGTACATAGAACATCAAAATCTCATATATGAATCATTTTATCCTATTTTGGGAAATTGTCATCTTATGCGTAAGAAAACCAAGCTCGACCTGTGCTCTTGAATTCTGTAAACCCAAAGGGTGGAAAAATCAAGGTCTTTGCGAAGTTTAGAAAGCATGGATAATATCCTTCAAACAACGTCTGGCACAATTGGGTTATCATCTAAGGTACTAGGAATGTCAATAAGTAAGAATGAAAGATGGTTCTTGCAGATGCAGGCGACTAAATTTCATACCAAACTTGAAACTGAGATAGATTTGGGAGTAAGATTAAACTCCATTATAAGGGATCTTGTCATAAATGAACATGCAGACAACACCTACCACCTAGCCGCAAATAAGAAGAGGAGAAAAAGGAGGAAATCAGAGGCCAAAACCGTGATGATAGATAGCATCGGGGAAAATTCTGATTGGTGGAGTACCCTGGAGGAGGAAATCGCCAAGATGAGGTGAATCCTCAGGTAAAATTTTGGTGTATTTCAGATAGTTTTGTACATATGTCGGCTTAAGAGAAGAGAGTCCTGATATGACAAACCAATTACTAACGACCCCTTTAAATAATACAACTGTTCTTCCTTTTTGTAACTCGTAGTTGTTTTTAGAATTATGAGGAAGTCGGAATGTTTTAAATTCCATATGAAATTCCTCTATATATGCTTGGCCTCATGAGTATAGAAGGATGGAGAAAAGAGGAGCCTGCCGTCTGTGCAGGAAAACTTTATAAATCTTTGGGGCTAGAATGAATACATGGGTGTAGAGGTAGATTTTGGGACTTTTTATGAAAATATTCTAATCGGTGGTGTTATGAGTCTCATTTTCTCTCATAGTATGTGATTCCTGTTATTCTGTATTTTCATTTTTCTTTCTTCTGTGTAAATTGAGAAATTAAAAGTCCAGAATTCATTATTCGATTCTCTCGGCTTGACGATTTAGACTGTGTTCATCTCTTCTAAACCATTTCAGAATTCATTACTATAATGCTCTTATAATTGTTGTGTTTTTCTTTTTTTCTGATACCATCTAAAATTTTCAAGAATAAACTCAAAAGTCACTTCCTCATTTAGCCTTTTCCTCTGGATTGTTTTCAAGATTTGGAAGTGCATCCTACATTCTTGACCCCATAGCCCAAAGGTCATCTTCATCTCTTTAACAACTTTATTAAAACCCCAAACCAAACCAATTCTAGCCACTGATTTCCATAGATGTATCAAGTGACATGAGACATCCCTCTCTGAGTTGAGTAGGATAGTGCCTCAACTCTAAAGCTGGTTGAAACAATTACCTCTGTTGTCTGTCTATTCAGCCAGATAGAATTTACAGAGTGCTAACATTTTGGCACCGTTTCCGGTGATGAAATTTAAAAATTTTCCCTGGGAAGAATGGCATGGTTGAGTTCTAGGGTCTGAGAGCGGAAAACACTTAGGCACACATTGGCTGTATTCTTTCTCTAGTGACTCCACTTCAGTTTGAAGGCGACTCCACTGATAAAAGAATCCTAAATTTTCAAGAGGTGACCCTGCTCTGAATACTTCAAGTGCGAGACTGAAACTTCACTGAAAGATGAAACCCCTTGACAGGGGAAAGGAAGGGCATCATGAGGGAAAACATGTACTCAAAATGGGACCTCTTACAAAGAATTTTACTTTTCATTTTAAGTTGCATCTGCTCCTTCCTTGAAAATTCCAAATGAACTTTATTTTACCTATTGTATCTTAATAATGATCATGAAAGACTTAAAATTATATTTCCTCCTCTATACATTTCACATGCATACCCTCGCCTTGTCACTGGTTCTGATAAAAAGGTTTCACCTAGGCCACACAATGACAATGACCAAGTTGACGAATCCCGTGAGACTCAGACCAATGTCTCTCCCACTGTTATTGGCCCAACACCCCCTAAGGCCTGACATAGATATATACCCTTAAATCTACCCCAAACCCTTCATGATTTCCCTCCAAATTACTATGAGTTCCTACTTGTGTTCGACGGAGAATCGAGTATCATATCTGCTGAAAATCACATTCAAGGGTTTGAGAATTTTATAGATTTATTCAAGATTGACCATGACGATGTGTGTATGATTTTTTTCTCTCAATCCTTGAAAGAAGACACCAAACACTGGTTCAAACACTTACACCCAGAAACCATCATCTCATGAGTGGAATTGAAGAAGGTTTTTTTTTAAATTTTGGGGCAAGGAGAAATCCTTAGAGTTGCAACTCACTAAGTTTTACACCTTGAAAAGATGCAGCAATGAATCTATTTCTGTATTCAGTAGAAAGTTCTCTAGCGTCTATTATAATTTTTCCAAATAAATTCAACCCCCTGAAGCTGCTGCCATTCTCCATTACGCAACTGCTCTTCATCCAAATTTTTCTTTCCTCCTGATGGAAAGAAGACCTGGGTCCTTACAACAAATGTTTAGTGATGCTCAGGACATTCAACACAACATCCAAGCATGTAAACAAACCCAAAATGATGGGTTGAATGTTCAAGGACATGAAAGTGAATATGAACAGAAAATAGTTGATTGGAATCTTGAGCATAGAATTGACAATATCATGGGTCCTCTTGAAGTTTCCAATGCTAATGATTTTGCAAAAAATTACATCCCACTTGTCGAAAGAGGAGGTGTTGATCCATTCCATGATGAGCAGAGGGCTAATCATTTTATGTATTCATTTGTAGATAGTCAAGAATATGAGTGTGAAAAGCAACTTGTTGAAGAATAGGTTGATGTTCTAAGTTTGTTCTTGTTAGATGACATGACATATGTTAATGATTTGCCTATATATGATGAATATGATGATTACGATGTTGACCCCCTGGAACAATCAACCGCATGTTCTCTATTATAAAATGTTCCTTTTCAGCAGTATAATGAAAGAAATCAGGCTGCATATCACAATTAAAAAGAAGAAAGTATTGAATTAGCTAAAGAGAATTCCTTACCTCTATGCTTTTCTTCTTTCAAATTGTTGAAAGAAAATCCTAAAATCATCATCGAAGAAAAGGAATCTGTGCTTATGCAAAGCCACGCTAGATCAATGGAGCAAAATGACAAGATGTCACAACATTATTTTCATGCACTTGGAGACCCTATTGCTTGCACTGAAATACAACCATATGTTGGCAATGAAATTGAAGATGGTTTCAAATCAGGTAGGACAAACCTACCATTATGTTTTGCTTCCTTCGAGTTATTGAAGAAAAATATTCGTAGTATCTCAGGATAGGGATCCTCCAAGAATGAACGGAGTGGCGATGATAATTCTATGGACAATCACATAAAGGGTCATGTCAGCTCAGATTTGCAGTCTATGTTCAACTATCAGCCTGAAAAGGAAGAAGAAGTTGCTCCAGAAAGTATTGTTCAAGGTCATTTTCTCCATCCCGAAATCAGTATGGATTCTCAACGAGAAAAGGTGTTTCAGAGTATTTTCTCTTCCCTTGAGAATGACATCATGGTTAAATTTTTAAGCAACATAGACATGGATGAAGATTATGAAATTGCATCTATGGAAGTTTCTAGCAATAAAGAAACAAATGACATAGATGAAGTAGTGTATGCCATTTGTCCATCAGAAACACAGAAAGATAATGAAGAGGCAGTGGTTTTATTCAAATCATTTGAAAATCATGGTTTTGAAAATCCATCCGTGGGAGATCTTGACTGTGAAGTAGTGCATGAGCAAGAACTTATTTCTATTTATTCACTGGAAAGTCAAAGTGGTTGTCCTCAAACAAATTTCCAGAAATTTAATGAAACCACATCAAAGTTGTTTGATGAACAAGAGGATAACCTTGGTGCATATTATATGGCTGTCATATTTGAAGATATTCAAGAATATATGAATATTTTTGTTGATATGCATGGCCAAGAAGACAAACCTATCATCACCATTTCATTCAAAGATGTTCTCAAAACAGAAGAAATAGAGCAAAAACAACTAACACTGATGAAATATACTTGCCTTTCAGTTTTTGCTCATCAGGGAGAAATGATTTTTCGTGATTTTCAAGATCCGATGGCCATCCTATTACAGTCTTTAGTGAAGGATGAATTTTCTTGATTCATAAGCTCAAATTTTGGATTCAATTTGTTTTTTCAGTCGCCATCCTTTACGTTTTTCTACCAGTTTGAGAAAAATGTGAAAGGAAAATCAGGAAACCAATTGCTTGATTGGCTTCATTAGCACTTTAGCATCACCTGAGTGAGTGGTCATCCCAGTAGTTTTAAGGTAGGTAGGGATGTGAAAATAATCTTATCGGTCAAGCATTTTTCCAGTTTGAGTTTTCTAGCACTATATGCAATCAATTTTCAATAATGAACTCGGACATCCCCTATGCAGTTGGAAGCAGTGCATAGAGCTTGGTAGGAGAAGGACACACACATGTTTTGGGGAACAGCCCCATGGATCAGGCACCCGGTCTATGATTTCTTTGCTACCTCACTGGGAGGATAGCATCCCCAGTTGGAGCCAATGTTATCACCCTAACAATTTTTATTGGGATCTAAAAACTTCTGAAGTTTAGTGAGATGTTATACCATAGTAGAGGTGCGATAGTTCAGGGCACTCGACTATATTCTGCGGCATGTGAATGAATGTAGTGGAAGTGGGAAGGGAGTAGCTCGGCGGGCCGTCGATATTGAAGAATCTCAGATCTACAGTCGAAGCCTACATCGGACAAACAAATAGCACGAAACTTAACATTGTGAAGGAAAACTGGGGAAAACTACTCTGGTTTCAATGGGGAATGCGTGGTGCTCTTACACACGCATCGAGGGATATGGTGGATTTCCAAAAACCACTTTTCCTATGGCCTCGATGTCACACATTTCAAAACGTCATGTCAATAGCTTGCGAGGAAGATGGTGGTTGGTCAGATCACCTCACATCACCGGTCCAGGTACTTTCTCGGATGACGTACCAAAAGGACGCCACCGCATAACTAACTTGAGGCTCATCATTCGAAGTGGATTGATGAAGCATGGCACACCAAGGTACTATGACAGTAATTCATGAGCAAAGTACACAAAACATCAAAATCTTAGATATGAATCATTTTATCCTATTCTGGGAAATTGTCATCTTATGCGTAAGAAAAACAAGCTCGGCCTGTGCTCTTGAATTCTGTAAACCCAAAGGGTGGCCAAATCAAGGTCTCTGTGAAGTTCAGAAAGCATGGATAATATCCATCAAACTATGTCTGGCACAATTGGGTTATCAACTAAGGTACCATGCAGGTCAATAAGTAAGAATGAAAGATGGTTCTTGCAGATGCATGCAACTTAATTTCATACCGAACCTAAAATTGAGACATAGTCGGGAGTAATATTAAACCCCGTTATAAGGGATCTTGTCATAAATGAACACACAAACAACACCTTCCACCCAACCGCAAAGAAGAAGAGGATCAAAAGGAAGAAATCAGAGGCCAAAACCGAGATGATAGAGAGCGTCGGGGAAAATTCTGATTGGTTGAGTACCCTGGAGGAGGAAATCGCCAAGCTGAGGTGAATCCTCAGGTAAAATTTTGGTGTATTTCAGATAGTTTTGGACAGATGTTGGCTTAAAAGAAGGGAGTCCTGATATGACAGACCAATTACTAATGATCCCTTTAAATAATACAACTGTTCTTCCTTTTTGTAACTCATATCTATTTTTAGAATTATGAGGAAGTCGAAATGTTTTAAATTCCATATGAAATTCCTCTATATATGCTTGGCCTCACGAGTATAGAAGGATGGAGAAAAGAGGAGCCTACCCTCTGTGCAGGAAAACTTTATAAATCTTTGGGGCTAGAATGAATACGTGGGTGTAGAGGAAGATTTTGGGACTTTTTATGAAAAGATTCTAATTGGTGGTGTTATGAGTCTCATTTTCTCTCATAGTATGTGATTCTTGTTATTTCGTATTTTCATTTTTCTTTCTTCTGTATAAATTGAGAAACTAAAAGTCCATAATTCATTATTCGATGCTCTCATCTTGATGATTTAGACTGTGTTCATCTACTCTAAACCATTTCAGAATTCATTACTATAATGCTCTGATAATAGTTGTGTGTTTCTTTTCTTCTGATACCATCTAAAATTTTCAAGCATAAACTCAGAAGTCACTTCCTCATTTATCCTTTTCCTATGGATAGTTTTCACGAGAAGTGCATCCTACATTCTTGACCCCATAGCCCAAAGGTCATCTTCAGCTCTTCAACAACTTTATTAAAACCCCAAAACAAACCAATTCTAGCCATTGATTTCCATAGATGTATCAAGTGACATGAGAGAGCCCTCTCTGAGTTGAGTAGGCTAGTGCCTCAACTCTAAAGCTGGTTGAAACAGTTACCTCTATCATCTGTCTATTCATCCAAACATAATTTACAGAGTGCTAATAGGCTCAATACTGCAAGCAAGGGCATGAAATGCAATCACAACTTAACACCAAAAAATGTCATTTTTCATGATCTTTAGTCTACTTGGTGTGAAAAAGGGATAAACTTGTACCAAATAGACATCCTTTCAAATCCAATTTACGAGTGTGAAAGAGGCAAGTTCACTCGACAATATTTTCTCCTTTTGAAGATGGGTTGGAAAATAGATTAAATTTAACTCGATTGGGAGTCCTCTAGGTATAAGGCAACGTGTTTATGAGTGAGAAATGAGGCTCAACATAAAGTCATGTATTATTTATAAGGGACTCCCGGTCCTATGGAAAAACCCTACATGGGCACCAAATGAAGCAGAGGATCTAACTAGGGCACCCATTTTTGGTAAGACTCTACCACTTGATAACGACACGTCTTATAGCAGATGGAAGGTTATGTGTCGCACAAAATTGGTTTGTACCTAAGGCATATGAGTGACATTTATAGGACAATTCAAAAGTGCATGGTGGAATGGATACCTATCCTATATGTTGGGTAGTGAAAATACTTTCCCGTGGTTACAAACAATCAACATAATGTTGAAATCTGTAAGAATCCCTGATGAAAACTACACAAACCAACTCAATCCATTGTTGTATTAGTCCATTAGGATAAAAAATGACTCAAAACTATAGAAAGTGGGTAAAAACTGCGATAAATAGTAACAAAACAAAAAATTACTATGTCATTTTGACATTTTACCCAAATTGTGAAAATTAGACCAAAATATCTCCAATATTCAACTGGTTATTGCGGGAGAATCGGATGAAAAAATTAGAAACTGTATGGACCAGGTAATTCCTCTTCCCCTCCTCTTCCTTTCTAGTGGATTATATTTTTAAAATAAGTTTCAAAATTTGAGTAAATTAGGGCGCAAATTGAGTAATTTGGTGTACACGGACTGCAGTTCTTCGGGTTGTGTATACGTGAGGTTATACGCGACTGTGTAAAATAAAATATGCATGTACTCATCCCTATATGTGACTGTGAATGAAACAACCCGCGTAAAAGTCCATAAACAAGGTTTTCTATGGTTACTAACTCAAAAATTGACTTTTATCTGGTAAGATGGTGCTAGAATGAAGGGAAAGGGAGCATGAGGAGGTAGATGCTGATGTGGAAGGAGATCCAGGGGCTCAAATGGCCTTGAAAATATGTGGCTTGTTTAAATTTTGTGCACTCAAAAGGATGAGGACCCAGGTGAGGTTGCTTGAGATGCTTGTGGATTACTGGGATCCTGACAGTGAGAGCTTCAAACTCGATGGGAAACCATTGAGGATTGAAGTCGAGGATATATACTTTTTGATTTTGTTAACACGTCGGGGTGAGGTGGTGAACCTCAAGGTCTGGGTATTTGAGAGTGGTATGAAGATAGAGGAGTATATAGATGCTCACTGTGTAGCAGGGACCCGAAGGTCGAGAGTCAACTCCCCATCCGAGCGATAAATAATCTCAGCCTCAAGATTGTTTTCCTCGTGTTGACCAAGATCACAGGATCGAATTCGTTGCACCAGGCATTGAGGCCACTTATGTTAGATGTTGTAGACTCCTTGAGACCCACAATATATGATTGGTGTACCTCACTACTATGAAGAGCCAGTTGACAAAGTGAAAACAGGGTAACAAGAGGAACTTCGGGTTTGCCTCTATCTTATGAATCTTTTTCTTCGAGCAGGTTCCAAGTTTGGGACCTAGAGTCGAGATCATTTCAAGAGGATCTCGTGATCTAGCCATGGCACGGTGGACCAAAGTAATGAGACGACAGGGGGGCGGTAGGGTGCCCACACCCTACAACAAGGATTTCTTTTACTGGTGGAGGCGACAGGTCATTACTCTGGATGACTACCCCTATGCAAGGATCGAATTTAGAGGGGACCCTGACATGCCACTGCCACCATAGAACTCCTATGGGGACATAGGTATGTCAAATGTTTTTAAATA
>ML786754.1:330099-342966 GCA_009831015.1 Picea engelmannii | reverse complement strand
ATGCTTAAGTACTAACTAGACACTTGTGTAATGAAGACGTGGGTCTGTGACGGATGGATGGGATTCCCTGACATCATCGGAGGCACATGGGAGATGAGGCGGTGGGAGGAGAAGTAGAGAGAGTCCTTCAAAATGTCCAGGGCAACCTATCTCGTTTGACTCATAGGATTCCAATGGTTCAGGTAGAGGATTTGCCGGAGGCCATGCAACGACAAGTGGTTGGTGTGGCTAGAGCTTGGGTGCGAATATTTTGGCATATTGAAAATGCTGTAGTTTGTTATCATGACACACATTCAGCGCCATAGGTGTAGATGTAGTGGATCTTGTATTATCAGGTGTATATGTGTATTGAGGGTGTTAGCCCCAATTTTTTACTATAAACATCATATTTTTTGAAATATATATAAAACATGGATCTTCGTCTTTACTTATATTACAATGTGTACAATGATGAGATGGTTATATTTGCTTTAATTATGTGACAAATTCCAATATAAAATGAAATTAGCATAAGAACCAGATACATAATTATAACTCCTAGGTATGTGATAATAAGTAATAAAATCAAATTGTCGTTCTAAAAGACGTACCCGTTGGAATCATCGGATTAAAGTAGGATTACACACACGGTAATTGTCATTTAACTGAAATACTACTAACTTGGAATCCAGGTGAACCTCTAAAGATCGAATACCATGTGAGATATCATCACACAAAAGTTCTATAACGATGCTAGATTCAGCCACATTATTCGTGGATGGACCTAGGCATATGCCACCTAAAGACACCAGTAGACCCTCGGGTGAGTAAACCACCCAAGCATTGGAAGACAAGTTCCATGTATGATTCCTGGCTTCGTATGTGAATCTCAAGTAGACTGAAGACTCCATTGACATCTGCCAACCAAGGGAAAACTCGATAAGCAAGTTGAAGACAAAAAGAAAGGGAAAATATATATACACTAAATTACATTAGTATACAAAGAGTTCCACCTGATATTGGGGCTCAAGCGTAAAATATTTTCAAGTAGAGCCCATTCCTGGACTCGGCCAACATATTCCCTTCATAATATTCTTACTCATAGGCTCCTTTTTCTAAGATACGTCGCATGAAATAGGGACCGTGCCACATGGCTTTAAACTTTCCTTCCCCGAAAAGTTCTTTGGCTTGATCATATAATAGGACCAATTCACCCTTAACATACAAACGAGGATAGACAAACTTATCATACTGGACCTTGAAACATCTTTTTTTGCCTCAATATCCATAGAGGTGTCTCAACGCTGCTCGTCAAGACTCTCTAGGTGTATAAGGCATTGCTCAAGATCATAAGTGTCAGGTAGGAGCGCGACAGCCAACTTAATAGAAAGGATTTCACATTCAATAGGTAATATCGAGTCCACATGGTGTACTAACTAGAAAGGAGAAAAATCAGTGGCAGTCTTGACTAAGGTTCAATATGCACAGAGTGCGTGATATAGCATAATGTGCCAGTCAGATTTACTCTAGCTGATAGTTTTCTGCAAAATTGTCTTGAGAGACTTGTTGAAGGCCTCTACCTGTTCATTTACCTGGGGGCAGTAAGGGGAAGAATGACCATGCTTAAACCCCATCTTGAATGCTAGTTATTCCATCATTTCGTTCTGAAAGTGACTGCCATGATCAGTGACAATCTCACTCGGGATACCGAACCAGGCAATAATTTGATTGAATAAGAAGAAGGCGACAGTCTTACCATTGTATTTAACTGTAGGCATGGATTCATCCCAGTTAGTAAAGTAGTCAATGACCATGATAATGTGTTGATTCCCCCCAGCCAAAGTTGGGTTGCAATCCATGAAGTCCACCCCCCACTTGGTGAAGGTATCGATGGTAATAACTAGGTGAAGAGGGGTTCGATGCGAGAGAATTTTCCAAGTGAACACCTAGTAGGGTTGACACTTCTTAACAAATTCAACACAATCTTTAAATATAGATGGCCAACAATAACTGTCTTGCAAGATTTTCTAGGCTGTCGCAAGCCCGGATAGATGACCACCACAAGCCCATTTTGCCAATCGTTTAGGACTGACTTGGCTTCCTCGTGTGTTAAACAACATCGCAAGATATTTTCTACTCCTCGATGATACAAAGTGTCACTGACGATAATGTAATTCTTAGCTTGGTATCATACACACCATCAGTCATCTTGTGAGAGATACCGAGGGAATTTTATGGTTTGAAGATAGAGAACAATGTCTCCATACTAGGGTTCGGACAACGAGACAAGGAAAATGTGTTCTTCCACAAACGAATCAACATGGATAACATCCTCATCTAATCGTGGAAAGTTAGATATTAACTCCACGAAGACTAGTGATTTATTGGATTTCACAGAAGAGAAATCGAGATCAAATTCTTGTAAAAGGACAATCCATTTATTATGTTTTCCCCCTATGATACGCCTGGTGAGGACGTATTGAAATCGATTGACATTGACAACCATAGTAGTCTTCCAAAGAAATATATAATGGCGTAAATGTTGGACTGCATGAACGACATCCAAAGCTATCTTTTCAACATGAGAATAATTAAGCTCAGGATCAAATAAGTTTCGACTAAGATATTAGATGACGTGCTCGCAGAGCTCATCATCCTCCTAAACCAAAACCATACCAATCGTCTCCTCGGACGCGGTGATATAAAGCAAGTAATCCCTACTTTAGTTAGGATACTTCAACATAGGCACCGATACCAAGGGTTTCTTCAAAGCATCGAAGGACTCTTGGGCCCACTCATCCCAGATAAAATGGGTGTCCTTCTTCAAAAGATGCATGAAACCCTTAGTGATATTGGCATATTTTACTATAAATCGACGTAAAAAGTTATCTTTCCCATGTAAACCTTGAAGTTGTCGAATAGTGCATGGGGGAGGCAATCAAAGTATTGCCTAAACCTTTACCAGATCTACCATGATCCCGGTCTCGGAAACTAGAAATCCCAAAAGACAACTAGACCTAACACAAAACATGCACTTATGAGGGTTCAATTGGGTTCTATAATAACGACATCTTTCTTAAAACTAGCCGAAGGTGCGTAGAGTGATCCGCTCTCTTACGAGAGTGAGCAACAATATTGTCAAGGTAATCTTCGACTATGTGCTTAAGATCGTGGAATGCAAAGGTCATAGAACTTTGGAAGGTTGCTCTGATGTTTTTAAGGCTGAAAGACATTTTCCGATATGCGAAAGTACCCCAAGGACAAATAAATTTCATCTTGTGTTGATCCTCATGTTTAATTTGAATTTGGTTATATCTTGAAAATTCGTCGATAAAAGAAAACACTTCACTTCCTGCACACTCGTTGAGAATATGATCGATGAAAGGTGTCAGGAAGTTGTATTTAGGACATGATTTGTTCAGGTCACAAAATTCCATGCATACACGGATGGTTCCTTGCTTATTATTCACAAGAACGGGATTGGATACCCATTTAGTCAAGGGAATCAGGTAGATAAAGCCAACATTAAGCAGTTTCTCTACCTCTGCCTTAATAGCAGGGGACTTCTGGGGATTGACAGCTATAAGATTTTTTCGAACAGGTTAACATCCAGATATGTTCTAATATCATGCTTGACAATACAAGGGTCTATTCCTAGAATCTCTTCATATGACCAAGCAAATACATCTCGAAATTTCTTGAAGTTCAGTGTAGATCAAGATTTCTTCTGGCGAACACTCCGCACTGATATGTACGTTTTCAATCTTGCCAGGGGTTCGAGAGATATTGATCATGAAGGTAGGAGAGATAGTCACCACATTTCCTTCGGCATAAATGTCCTGTGTATCAAGTGGAAATACAACATGACCGACTATATCACTCAAAATAGATCGAAAGTCATCTTGTTTGATTCTTTCAATCTCTGGGAGAAAATAAGAGAGATGATGCATATCATCCCAAGGTTTTTCGGAACCATTCATGGCTTCGATGCTTCATCCGAGGGTAAATTATCATCAAGGCAGTCATGTGAATAAGACAACGAAGTGGCCCACATGGGCTTAAGAACAGGATCCTCCTCATCCGTCGGAGAGGTAACAGGATCACAATTGATGGAAGAGTCAAGAACAACTTGATACACAATATCCATTGCCAATATTAGCATGGCCATTCTAGCATGTTACTGAACTTCACAAGACGAAGTTGAGGAAGGTAGGGTCCAATGATCGTTAAAATAGGAAGTTTGGAAAGGAACAAACCTCTATGATGAAATAGGCCTACTGGACATGGTGTAAACATGGTGAATCGGTGCCATGAAGTCGAAGGTACCAATAAGGGATGAATACATGCCGACACTGATATTCTTAGTTGTTGGCTGAGAATTTTCGACCACAGGGATCGATGGTCTAATAGATGCATTGGGGCTAGCATATGCAAAGGATAACTGGTCGATCATCATGATCTTCCCATCATGTTGAAAACAAAGAGTGTGGAAGACAGATGATACGACGAAAGTCATAGCATAGGTCCAATTTCATCCTAGTAGCAAGTTATAATCAAGAGGTGCATCAACTACCTCAGCATCCACCTCTACCATCTTCCCACCTAACTTAACTAGAAAGGAAGGAAGAATATCGTGAGGGCAGAAGGAACGACTGTCAAAAGAAGTCAACATGGTCGATGATTGAGAGAAAGTTGGTGAACCGAGAGCTTTCCAATAGATCAGGGACATCACACATGTAGTAGCGCCTTCATCAACAATCGCACATTTGATGGTATAATTTGAGTACCCCGCGTGGATTTGGAATGCCACATGGTAAGGCAAGTGAGGCTTCACATCTGTGATGTCAAACTTGATAAATTTCGAGCCACTGGGATCTAGAGCTCCTAAAATAGATAGAAAGGCATTCCTCTATGAAGGACATGTCTGGAGTACCTCCAGATCCGACATCGCAGAAGGGGTTTGGCAGAGGTCCTCAAAAATAGAGTAATTCTGGGTGGCTCTAGCATTTGGATTGTGGGTAGAGCACTCCTTTCAGAATACGAGGCGATGGCTCTGATTTTTCGATCTATAAAGTTGTATTTGAAGGAGGAGGAGGAGATTCTAGACCAAGTATATCCTATGAAGAACTATAATCATGAGACTGAGTGGCTATATGAACCTTAGCATCGACCATATTGATACAAAAAAAGTCACCGCCTTGCAATGACAGGTTTTGACTCCCACCGACCACATTTTCGGCATTTGAGGAGCTCGAGGCCATGTGCTGGTTATGTGGGAAAGGATTCGTCAGCACGACGGGCGATAGAGATACGAGCCTCACAGCTTCCACAATTTTGGGGCATAAATGAGTAATTTGATCGTTTGTACAAATCTTACAGGGAAATTTCACCTTACGCCTCTCTTTCCTTCCCTCTCCAACATTATTATTCATCTTCTCATTATTACCATTTTCCTTGGGTTTATTATTATTTTTCCCACCCTTACGATTATTATTGCGTCCTTTATTCTTATTCCCTCCTGGTTGTTGGTTACCATTTGGGTCAGTCGATGATTGCATGGAATGTACATCCACTGAATGAGTGGGATTGGAAGACACAAATGAAGTTGGCCCTCCTACAAACTAGTTTAGAGACAACTCTTTCAAATGTCTTGTCACCGAGTTTGTTGATTTTACATTGGGGGAACCTACAATTCCATCGGCATGAGGTCTGAGATTTTTTCTAGGGTCATAGGTTGACCTCAGTGCATCTGAAAGAATATGGTATAACATCCCAGACTGAGCATATATAAGATCTAACTGCTGGGCTTTGAAGATCGCTTCTTCCTTAGTGGTAACCCTGAATGTAGCAACATCCTTCGAGATAGGAGGTTGCAAAGACTTAAGGAACCATTCTAAAAGAAATTCCGGGGGTATGGAGGTATTAATCAACCTCTTCTATCTACTCCACTCCTGGATATGATCTGAGATATGAGTGGTTGTGTCCTGGCGTAAATTTGACAGAATTTCTAGGCCAATGTTGTAACAAACCGACAATTGGAAGTCGTTAAGGAAGAGTAACACCACCTGACTGAAGGTCCCATATTCCCCCTTGGGTAGCTCTATATACCATTTTGCAGTGACCCCAATGAGGGTGCATTGAAATAATCTTAATTGAATGTAATCAGAATTAAGGGAATTCAAGGAGCACCATAGGTGAAAGGGTAACATTATCACCAGGATCCTCGCCATTCTTACCTTTGAATTTCATAATGTCTGAAGGAAGCTTGGTAGGGACAGGGGGCCATGTAGGATCATGACACACAAGGTCATTCATAAACTTAGACAATTCTGACATATTAAGCGTGGCCAGAAAAGGGAGACGGGGTTGCGGAATCTGGCCCCAAGATCCCTGGAAAGATTGTGCTTGAGGAACTGTAGCCCATATAGGGTTTTGGTAAGCACCATGGCCCTGTCCAAGATTGTAAGACCCTCCTCTAGGATGATTCATAAGAGGTTGGTTGGGCATCATTCCAGTAGGAATGTTCTGATGGGGGTTATAAAAATTTCCCCTAGCCGTAGTGGCTCCGGGTTGGGGGTTTCCCAAGGTGTGAAAATGACCTCCTCCGGGTTTGAATTCAAAGGATAGAGGTGGATTCTTAATGCCAAACGTGTTGGTTAGAATCGACACTGAGGAGGTGAGGGTATAGGACTAAACTTGAGAATAAGCTTGTCTGCTAGGTTGGTTGCTCCATCTAGAAGCAAGAGGGTTAGACCCAAGGTTAAAAGGAGGAATGCCTCCCATATTAGGAGTCATTTGAGGGATATGAGAACCACCAAATGATAATGGAGTATAATGAGGTGTAGTTCCCCCAAGTCCAATGCTAGCATTAATGCCAACAGTTGGGATGGAGTTTGAAAACTATGAAGTAAAATTTGACATACCATAGGAAAAAGGACTAGAGGCCATAGGGATGGACTGGACAATATAGCTTGGTGAGTGACCAAGAGACCGAAATGGGTTTGAGGAAAGAGATTGAGCATTCACTATAGGATGGGTAGTAGTAATGATAGGTGCCTTTGGCACTACAACCATTGTGATTGCAGGAGTCTAAGGGGTGCCATTAACTATAATAGGTGTGGGAGTCAAAGGGCTCCCAATATTCTAAAGACTTAGTTCAGTACTCATCCTTGTAGAATCACAAGTCTTAACAGTGGAGGTGTGTGTACCACGTCTAATAAATCTACACCTTTTAGAAGGAAAATAATATAAATATGGTGGTATCTATAACAAGCGACGAGACTGACAGGGAGGTTGGTCTGACTCCATGATGAATTTAAGACTCAAGATACAAAAAATAAAACCTAGGGCCAACTAGTAATCAAATAGCACACCAAAAATCAAACAACCAATATGCACACAAACGGGGTAAAGTGTCTGAAATGGGCCTCCCTCCCTAAATAAGGTATGTCTCACCCAAGAGGGGCTTGAGAATCCCTACTAAATATTAGAGGTAACAAAATCAGTTATAAGGGCCCTCGTGGGCTTAAAAACCAGTTGGTCAGATCCCCCCAGAGAGGTAATCCTCCATAAAGGCTGTGTGTTGTTCGACCCTTATCTGACCCAGGGTACCTACAGAATAACCCCTGCAAGTAATCGATGTGGAACCTAAGTCAAGAAACTAAGCAACCAATGTATAAACGATGCACAAGAAAGAATTCTTAAGTCATGTCCATCATATGGGCAGGGTAGCAAAGCCTGAAAGCTTGAAATCAATGCCTTTCACAGAGGTAAGGGAACTAGAAAGATCCCCAGATACAAATAGATCCCCATAAATATCTCTGACACTAAGAAGCTATCGAGGGGATATCCCTTCAACCAACCTCACATGACCTCGTGATTAACTCTGGTGTAAGAGGAGCCTCCTGATATTACCAATTATACAATGGATTTCTCCACTCCCTTTGTCAGACACATATGTTGATTTAATAGCCTTGGAGAAGTTTACTTGCAAAATCCTATTCCAAGGCACTAAATCCTAAGCTAGTTTGTGCACCCTAAAAAATAAAATCGTGAATAATCAATTTTAAATTATAGTGTTAATTTTAATGGCTTTGATTACTCAAAAAGGTATGGTAGTGAAACTCATGATGTTATGACTCAACAAGTAAAGTAAATATGAATACAAATCAAAGTCCTAACTTCAATTTTCAATGAATGATATGCTTCTTAAAACAAATGAAATTTTCAATTTCAACTTTGCAATTCTGAAGTAAAAATGAAATATTTCTTTACATGCACTAAGCTAATGACAGAGACTCAAAAGATAAAAATTCCAAGCAATGAAAAATGCCTAATATTTTTGTATTTTCAATATAAGAAAAAAAATGAAAATGCATGGACTGAACAACAACTTGATATATAAAAAATATACTATGTATATAAAGTGACAAATCAAGTAGGATACCAAGAATAAAGACACCTAACCCAATGTACAAGTACAATCAAAATGAAAAGGTGATGAGAAAGAATCCTCCCATAAATTCAACCAAAGACATGTTTCCTGTGATCCCACAAACACTTAATAGTCACTACAGAGACCCAAGAAGACTCAACAATCATAAAAACCTACCCAACAACCACCAAAACCATCCAACAAGCAAAAGAGGTTGATGTACACAACTGTTCAGGGAAACACTGTGTGTGTACGCAGCTTGCAGAAGGAAAACATGCGTATATACGCAACTGTCAAGCAAAAACCTGTGTATATGTTTAAAAAAAAAAGCTAGGAAAAGGAGAAGGATGAAAGACTCAGACCTAGAGTGAACAGAGGCTTTCAAGCAATGATACGACAAGAAACACAATAAGAACGAGATCAATCTAAGGATAAAAACACTCCAAACCCTAAGAACGAAGATTGAATCCCCAGTATGGTCGCCAATTTTGTTACGAGGAAAATCTCTCTATGGATAGGGTAAACCACAACAGATGAAAATGATTGCAGAAATAAAATCTATTATGAAGTATGTTATATAAATAAATATTCTAGCAAGACAAGATAAAATGCCTACCTCGTCCAGACGGTCGATGAAGTCCACCATTGAGCACTTGACCCAAAACAATATACCTGCAACTAGTCCTCAACAACCAATCAAAGCAAGCATATGGTGATAATATATGATGTTAGCACATTCGATAGCATAATCCATTAATATACACAACAAATACACCCATGGAATAATAATTCAAATATTTTCAAGATATTAATTGGACGAGAAAAGAGTATTTCTATTAATATATGATCAACATAAGTGAAAAGGTTAAAGACTTATGTGTCGGCACAGTTCAGAACCGAGAAACTAAGTTCCTTCCAACTGGGCCCTCCACCACTTCCATCCTCCACCAAATGCAAGCTCATAGAAGAGAGACAATGAATTTCTTAATCAATAAGGGAAGATCTTGGGGGCTGAACACTATGTTCAGACTTAAAGGACAAAGGGATGTAGACTCAATATGAAGTGAATAATTTATCCAGAGCAACTTTTCTCTCAAACTTGAATTCTTTCTCTTCCTTTCCATATCTTGGAATTGGCCCATTTATAACCTTCAAATGGAACTGAAGGGCTGATTTGGAACGTTTCAGTATATAGAAGGCCAAGGTTCATAAATCTCCTGTCGTGACATGGAAAGCCGACACCATTTTTCATTTTTGGGGACAAATCCCAATTTACGTGGGTTGTAGTGGTGTAACCCATGTGTACGCATGTTGTATAATAGGCAAGGTGCATACATGTGGAAAAAATGTATTTTTTAGCTCTGGGATTTGCAAAAAGGGATGAAAAGTCTGCATAGGGAAATGGAAAAAGTCCCTATGTGCAATATTACATAGGGTGAGACAAATATTGCTATAACAAAATGAAAAAGATTCAAGGTCACTTTCACGTAAACCACTTTTAGTATCACTATATTCTTTTGGATCTTGTGATTCATCATTAGATATTTGAATTCTCTAAATTGGATGTTGAAGAGGAGTGATTTCATATAGATGATTATTCTAAGCAAACACGAGTTCAAAATTATTTGTTGGTCCTTGATTTTTGAGTGTCTTTAACTTGTCATTTAAGAGTTGGGATTGTGTTGTTCCAGGCACAAAAACACCTTCCATTTTTCTTGTGTCCTTGTTATCAAACTAATCGGTAGGTGCGGACACTAACAAATCTCCCTAGATCCACCTGGATCTAGAACAAAACAAGACAGGACATGACTCTTTCCCTAAGTTTTAGATATTGAATTTACTAACTAAAGAGGGATGAGTGACATACCATTTAAATGTCGCTTCCTCTCGCCATCGCCACCCTAGCTTTGTTCCAACGCTCATACAGTGATGAACCTGCTAAAGAACACAACCATCCAAAGTGATAGCAATAGCATAAACTCAATATAAATCTATGTATGTGATCAAGGAATCATACAATAAAACGCAACAAGATTTATAGGAAAGAATCATATTATTGTATCATATTAAATGTGAAAGAGAGATTACAACCATGGCCTTGATGTCGTAAGGTCCCTTCTAACTGTCCTTCATTCCCCACACACTTCTTTCTCCAAGGATTCAAAGACCATGGATCTGATAGCTACTCACAATCTATCTTGACAAAGCAAACCTCAAAGCCACTCCAACCAAGCTAATAATTCCAAGCCAAACAAAGCTAACTTTCTCCATGAGAACTCCTCTCTTTTTATAAGTTGAAGAGGATAAGGTGAGGAGGTTAGGATGATCTCACTAAATCATGAAAGCGAGTAAGATCCAAACCATTCGGATGCCACCTCACCATAGAAGTTTCTCCTTCTAGAAGATTCAAGAAAACACTTGTTTTTCTCACGTGTAGGCATTCTCGCACCCTGCCTATAGAGCAACCTGCGAACATCTCGCACCCTAGCTATGGTGAAACCTGTGAGAATCAGGCATTCTCGCACCCTGCCTATATAGAAATCTGGGAACTTCCTTTTTAACAGGGTTTTTACAAGGGAAAATGCAACTTCTTTTCTCAGGAAAAGTTCTTCTCCCTTTTCTCTTCAGGAACTCAGGCCACTGACCCCTCTGAAGGAAATAGATAGGTTTACATCATTAACAGTCATAGGGATGACGAAAATAGTGTGTAACAGAGAGCCCCCCAAAGTATGAAGTTAGAACAGAGTGATAGCTGAAATACTTTGTCGAGTGTGTGTAGGGAACAAGGAACAGTCGGTCGGAAACCTGCCAACAAACAAGGAAATATAGTACAATAATATATCATCACTGAGGTAGGCATTCCCATACTCAGAATACAAATGACTCAAAGCATAAATGCTGACATGTGAAGATCCATGTCAAGTAAGACAGGTCATGGCCACCAAACATACACTCTGGATCCATGCCGATATGACTCAAATCTGAACATAGCCACCAAGAATACACTGTGGATCTATGTGTTAAAGACTCAAATTTGAACATGGCCACCAGACATACAATGTGGATCTATGCAACAGTACACTGAATATACTCCAACGCAACCTGGATCTATCAGAAAATATCCAGGGTCTTCATCTCCACCACTCTATAGTACGAATCTAACCATGTGAATACATGTACTGAAGTCAGACATGGTAGAAACCACTTGATTACCGATAATTAGTGTATACCATTAACAAGTGCGAGGGAAATCATCATTAATGTCAATGACTCCCAAGGTACACTAGTACAATCCAACGAATGTGAATAAATGAGCTAAAGTCGAACACTCGACTGAATCTCCCGATCAGGGGTCAATAATGAAAACCCACTGTCGAAAGCGAGGAAACCTGCCATTGAGGCATGCAAGTTCCAAGGTACCAATTGGTTTCTAAGTCGAATTCCTGGATAATGAGTTGAAGTCGACAGGAAAAGAATTGTCATAGGAGGGCCTTAATGTATCCCCCATCAATGACACAAAAAAATTAAAAAGATTTGATGTAGATTAGAGTAACAAGTGACTTAGGACTGACTCAGGGATGGTTGATGCAATAGAAGGCTTAAAGAGTGCAGAAATGGCTGACGCAATAGAAGGCTTTTCGGGTTGGACTTATTTTTTGAACATATTGACGACACAACAACTGTCTTGGAAATATTGACTCAACAACAAGGATCACAGACCAATTTGTAATCTTATAGGAGTATGATCAGGAGACAAGTGTACTTTCCAACCTAGACACAAGGCGAGTGAAAGGGTGTCATGTTAAAAAATGACTCTTCCACAGAATACAGGTTTAGATACATTTCTTTCCCAATTTTTCCCCCACCATTTCTGGCGAGTACCTCTTTATTTTTACGCAAGCTTGAGGAGGATAACATATGCTTGTAATGTAAGCTCATCCTTTGGATGAGTCCCTCGTAGTATGTTTAATGAACCCTAGGAAGGAGTGGTTCGGTCCCATATGGGCCTGTCGATGTTTGTTTAACGAGTCCAAAGATAGAAAACTCGAAGGTTTCTCATGGTTATAGAGTCTGGAAAAACACTTAAAAGAGAAATCTCTCAGTTCATTTTTCGTAAAATAGTCTGATGAGACCAAAAAATAGATAAATTATCACCCAACAGACGCTTTCTTCAAATACTTTAATGAGCGTGAAAACAACAAGGTCGCTCAACAATCTTTTCATGTTTAGAGAGTCTGAAAAGATCTTAAAGAGGACTTCAGGGGGTTCCTTTTTCGTATAACCTTTACGAGTCCGAAAAAGTGATAAAAGTACTCGGTTACATTCTCATTGATTTACGAGCATGAGAAAGAACAAAGACTAAGCTCGGTAACTTATTCTCATGTATTTACGAGCATGAGAAAGAACAAAGACTAAGCTCGGTAACTTATTCTCATGTATTTATGAGCATGAGA
>ML786754.1:309105-325583 GCA_009831015.1 Picea engelmannii | reverse complement strand
AACATATCCATGCGTACCCTTTACAATTCGTTCAACATCTTTAGAAATATTCATATTCTTTGTACGAAGGACTTCCAGCCGTCCCACTTCATTGGGAACTTCAATATCAATTTCCCTGTCAAACCTTCCAAACCTTCTAAGAGCTGGGTCAATGCTATTTGGCCAGTTTGTTGCTCCTAGCACAATAATTCTTGGAGATAAGAGATTTGATAAAGTGATTAACATCACAAATGTATCCAGCTCCGGCAAAACAAGAGTAGCGTTCATTATTCTTGCAGCAAGCACAACATTGCATATCGCACTACTTGTTGATTTAAACCACCATTGCAGCGAACCACTAAATAGCCATTGCTCTCATTTGGTGGTGAAGGCCAATATGATCTCGGTGCAGATGACGTCCTCCAACCATTAGAAGGAGCGCTAGACCAAAGTCTGTCCACGTCAATCTGGGATTGAATGACAATCTTGTCTTCCCTAAGGCGAGAAAATAGAGATATAGTGCAGATTATCAACACCACCAGGGCCACCGATAACCTCCCAGCCAATAATTTTTAAACAAGAGGTGTCAGGATATTATCTTGTGTTTTGAGCAGTTGTGCTCCAAGGCCCTCGACTTCAGAAGGATATGCTATATATCCAATTCGCCAGCCCATCATACCATAATCTTTAGAAAAAGAGAATACATTGATAATGTGTGGAGCCTCTACACAAGTATGTTTCAACCCATCATACATAAAATGCTCATAGGTATTATCCACTACAAGCCAACACCCTGCATTTTTGCAAAGTTCAGACATTCTCCACAGAAGAGGATTATTATTGCATTTATAGTTGAATTCTTCGCTCATTTGTGGTTTTGGAAGCACTTCATGATTTCTATATACAGCAGAACATATATGTGTAACAAAATATGAATAGCACAGAAAGAATGCCATTTGCTTAACAAAAGACTTCAGGAGAGTAAACAATATCTTCAAGAACCAGCGAGAAAATGTTATAAATCCGGAGCCCAACAAGTACACTGTGGCAATGCTATGTAGGTTGTATGAGGCACATGATGTATTGAAGTTCACCTTATCTCTGGTGCCCCTCACATACTACTGCGCTAACATTGGGTAATCCTTCAATTGGGATAATATTCTATCAACATTTGTAGAGGAATATATCAGAGTATCCAAGGAGATGACCCTCGACGAGTTTCCCAGTTTCCACATGTCCACCTACCTACTAGACATGGTATGTGTATGCCACCAAAATCCCAATATGGGATAGGATTGGAAGCCGACTGATCCTCCCATACACATCTACTGCAAAGTGCTCTAGGAGAACAAGTATAAGACCATATGTGATAATATTTGTGATTACTTCTTGGAACCCATTTTAAAATTCATCTTTGATTCACCTACACCTTGCATGATTGACAAGGCCCAAGAACTAGTATGAAAAGTAGGATATTGGTATCTCCTAGAGTATGGGACATATATAAGGGTATTTGGAGCCACCAAAGCTCCTCATCTGATCCCCATGTTTGTACCTGAAAGGTTAGTGTTGCAAGAGATCGCATATCATATTGTGATCCACAAAGTCAGAACAACACTCTATAGAGATAAGAAGGCCATATGACCCAGTTTACCATTGTGGTTTGGATCATACTCCTTTGGGGATGTTAAACAAGATCAAGATGAGGCGGACATGTTTTTGTCATTCTACCTCGAAGAAGAGAGATTATGAAGGCATGATATGCATAATGTATTCAAGGAGTATTTCAAAAAGCATAGGAGCAAATGGGAGTATACATTATCCAAGTGGGAAGAATAAGATATCCATTGTGGTTCCTAAACATATCATGAAGTAATTTTCAGGTGGAAAGGAAAACCTCTAGGTAAGATCTCAGATGAGGCGAGGGACAAGGAAGAAGAACAAAAGAGAGATGAATAAGAAGCAGTGACAACAACAACCAAAAATATGGTTTAGAATCCTTAATTAGAGTCATCCATGGAAGAAGAAGAAAGAAAAAGAAAAGCTAATAAGGAGGTTGAGGAAGTTGACTGAAGCGAATAGGGAGAAGCTAAGGAGGTAGCCACTGATAAGAAGGGAAGGAAGAAAGAGACATTATAGAAGAAAAAGGAAGATGCTTCGAAAAATAAATGATAGGAAGAAGAAGCTAAATCCAAAGAAACAACAAAAGTGGTGACAGTAAAAGCATAAGCAACAACAACAACAACGATATTAGCTGAAAAAGAGCAGTGGATGTTGTTGTCGCAAGAGTTGACTCTAGGCTGTAATAGAGCCAAGCCTTAGCACATTTTAAAAAGAAAAAAATATTTATTGTTCAGAACTTGACTTGGGTTGCAGCAAGCCAAACCCTGAAAATTGATTTTGAGTGCACTTCTGACCTAATACACTCAGAGATAGTTCTCTCAACAGCCAAGGGCTCTTTACTCAGGAATATTCAATAATTACAGTAAGAAGGCCATATTTCTTATTAGAAAAGATTTTTAATCAGGTTGGGGGTTGATCCAAGAAAACAGTCCATTGGGCATGGAGTCAAGTGAAAACCACAGAAAGGAAATCATAGCGGTGGTCGCATTACTTGCAGAAAATGAGGCAAAGTAAGTCTATCTTTCAACTATAAATAATCATGATATAACATCAAAAAAAGAAAAGGAAAGGGCCATCACAGTGAAAGCATCTATCAGGGATGAATTTCCACTACGACTTTGGAAGAAAAAACTGAAGGTTGATGGCTAGATACAGAGCACTTATCTGGAGTGAATTCTGACCAGTCACCATTGAAAACAGAACTCTTATTAACTGTGTGAAAGGAGCATATAAAATGAATTCTAGAGAGATTTTAACTCAGTTGATAAAAGAACAGATAGATTAAATGACAAAAAGGAGAACATAGTGAAAGAAATGACCGTAATGAATCTCATAATATCAAGAAAACGTCACTCTGTATAATTCCATTCCGGGTACTCAAAATAACTCTGTGTTCCAAAAGGAGCTCTCTGCCCTAGAGATTTCTCTCGGATTCCCCCCCCCCCCACTTTTACAATGAATGCATCTCTATATAAATTCCCTCTCTAAAGGAGGTTGAAACTGCCTCATATCATAACTGACAATTAACTAACTTTAACTATCTTTAACTAATCATAACAATAATCTGAACTAATCTAAAAGAATAAATAAATCCTAATTTCTAGCAAACTATCTATGGCAGTGTATACAGTTTGATTTGCATCCATGCGCAAAAATCTCTGCAGTTGTGGGTAGTTCATAATCCACATTAGGAATATCCAGACCACGAACAACTGTCCATCTTCCCCCGAAATTAGCAACTGTCTTCCATCATCAGCAAAAGAAAGAGCACGAGTTGTTCCATTCAATCAATTGTTTAGTCTTTGTTGAAACCAACGTTATATATTCATCATTCCCAAAGAATGCGATCATGGTAGATTCTGTTGATAGTCGAGACATGATAAATTATTTCCAATGTCATCCCAAAAATGGTGTCTTTTCCTGAAGAAGTATTTGCACAAGATGACAAAAGACTTCTTCCCTTGAAAACCTGTAAATTGCTGCAGAAGGTGAGAAACTCTCCATATTTTTGTCACCTCTAGAAACCCTCGAAACAGCTTCGAGCAAATCTAATGCCAAACCAAGTTGGACTTGATCTGGAACTGTTACATCCTACCATTCTATGGCTTGTTTTGCATCCAAGCTCCCATCCATCACACTCAAATAAACACTTGTATTTGCAACGCTTTGCCAAAGATAGAACTGTCAATTGTACAAGGATGGTCGGGTCTCCAGCTTGGACAAAGAGAAGAGCATTACTTCCGCCACCGGTTTCTATTACTACCAGAAGAAAATTGATTAGCTTGAAAACAAATACCTGGTGTTCACTTTCAATCGCCTCACGTAAGATTCCTACCATTATCTCAATCATATTGAGGGACATAAGAGATAAAACCAGACTCATTGAATGTCGCTCATAAATCGATGTAAGAGCATGAGCAGCCAACCGTAGGTCAACTTCAGGGAGGTTATTGTGTCCAAAGAATGGTGTGAAACCCAATACCATAGACTGGAAGATTGATTAAAACAGTGATACGTGATCTTTAATCTGCCACAGTGCACTGTATTTAATTGATGGTAAAGATGAATGATTATGAAGAAGTTCCAGGTGCACCCCAGAAATAACAGATCGTTCTCTTTCACTGTCAGGCGTGTAAACAAGCTCCCCATCTGCACTTTCACCCGATCAAAACTGTAAAAGAACTTCCCACGTCGTGCAGCGATGGCCATTGATCCGTCGGGCAAAATAAAACCCTGCGAATGGAAAATATTCAATAAACACACTCTGGATGGTGGGGTTCCTTTTCCTATCGGCGAAATGATGGAACCGTGAATCGGCTTTCGGACTTTCAGAGGAAGACGCGTAGTGTGAAAAATGATTTTCAAAACTCTAAAATCGTGTGATTGGTGAGCTGCGTGTGTTGTCCACGTCTTTGACACTGCTATTTCGTCCGCATCCTCCAAGTCATCCCGTCCGTTCTCTTAATACATTAAATATCTAAGTTTTTAACATGAGATGCAAGGAGAACTCTGGTGTTGTGTGAGGCCGATGAAAACTCTTTATTTCTGTTATCAACTATATTGCGTAAAACTATCATCGGAAATTCCATCCAAAATTGCGATCATGATATAGTTGGCTTGGAAGCGTATACCTCATATTCTTCCTTTGTATGGAAAGCCATATAAAAATCTGGCGTAGAGGCAAGTACAGAACCTCCAAACCAAACTGCAAATCGCTGGATTGGATGGCCAACTACATTGACGTCTACTGCCTGTGATTTTACTTCACCACCAAGTCGAGCATCTGATGCACCAATTCGAGCATCTACAATTTTTTAATATCACGCTGCAATCTTCTGGGGAAATCCTTAAACATAGACGACCCTCCCGATAATACAATATTCTTGTACAAAGCTCGCCTGGTGTCAATTGGCGATGACTGGATGCACTTTTCCACCACAACAGGCACGGGGTTGGTGTAATCACTGGAGTATATTTTAGGATTAAAGAAGACCTCTGGAGCCAGAAATCGCTCATAACCAACATCACAAGAATATCGTTCTCCTATCTTAGGTTTCGTACCAATCCATTGTTTTATATATTTTTCAGGGTCTCGATCATGCTTACCAAATTCCTTAACAATATCAGCACAGGTGTAACAATAAGCTTCTTTTATTCTCCGTGCCACTTCCAATGAATCCTTAGGCGGTATATTTTCACCCCTTTCCCGCATAAGTTGTTGAACAAACAAAGTGAGGTCTCTTCCAGCAATAGGGATTGATTTAATGGCGCTTCCAATGACATAGCCATATGCTACAGGTACAATGTGTGTAATCCCATCTCCAGCATCCACAACTACTCCAGTCATTTCACACTTAGAAGTTGTGTACCCAGCAGCAATAGTAAGGACATCTTGTACAACTATATAAAGTCCCGGAACATTAAATATTTCAAACATTATTTCTCTAGTATATTCACGGTTTTCAGGAGCAGTAAGAGGACTCTCAGTTAAGAGGAAATAGTGATCCTCGGGATCACAATGCAAATAATTGAATATACATTGTTGCCAATATCTCTCCATGGTATCCCAGTTTTCTACCTGACCATGGCGTATAGGATAACTAAGATTGTATGTGTTGCTAGAATGAGAACGAGACAAAGCCTCTTCACCAATAAAGAAATCAAGATCTTCCTTGATAGCTGCATCAACTGTGCTAACCAGCTTCCCTTTCCAGAGCCTCTAGATTGACTTACGAATGATTCATTCACTGCCACAACTGTAGGGATAATGAAGCATGGTTCTACATTGCCAGCAAAACCCATCTTTGTGTATCTTTCACTTATATATTTCGAACCCTGGCATGTTGATAGGCTGCTTCAAGCACAGGTAACGTTATCTGAAAATTATTACTATTGGTGCACTGGACAGGTATCAACTCTGCTCCTGTGCACCATTTTAGATTTCTATCAAAACATAAGTTTCTATATTGAATTATACAAGTGCCTAAGTAAAATCGGAAATTTTCAATATCTGTTACAACAGATGCAGTAACAACAAAAGTATCTGAAGAGGAGCAAAGAAAGAGAGATGAAGATGCGTTGAAAAATAACACTTCTGCCATGGATATTGACATCCCAAAAATGCTAGTACAAGTTCCTCTCACCGACAGTCACCTCCCATTTGACAAACTAGGGATAAGAATTTACACACCCTACAAGCATAGCAAGGTGGAAAATTTGAAGAAGTTCATATTCAACAAAGCCATTGTTAGGATTGTGCAGTGACAAACCAAAAAACTACAAGTTACCGGAGGCAACCACTTATCAGCTATCATAGAGACTCCAGTGACAAAGGATGTTAGAAAATATATGATGTCTATTGCATCCACCAACACTGGTTTCACGTTGGCGATAGAAAAAAACCTCAAGGATATGATCCACCAAAAAAAAGAGAAGGATGACCAGATTAAAGAATTGTAGGAGCAGGTTAGGTGAGGGAAGAAGGATAAAGGGATCCTCAAATAATTCAAGGAATGTGTAGAGAAGGTTAGGTTAGAGCGCGATGAGATGGCTAAAAACATGTACACCCTTTTTGTCTTCAATTTGTTTAGTAGTTGTTAGTGTTAGCACTATGTAAATTTTTTCTGACTGATAGACAAATGACAGAGGTAACTATTTCAACCAACTTTAGGTTGGATTCTGACCTTTCCAACCAGAGAGGGATCTCTTGGACATACAACTATTTTGGGTATTCAAAATATTTGGCGATACGTGTACAGAGGTCATATTCTTCCATGGTGTAAAATTTAAAGGTGGTAGGACAAAACTAAAGAGCAGAGCCATTGGGAAATGGGGTCCATTCCTAAAAAAGTATGAAGAGTTATAAGCTATGTATTTTCAGAGGGAATAGAGTTAAAATAGGTATGATGTTCAGTCAAATAAGTAATATGAGATGGCAGAGGAGAGGAGAGGAAGGACTACTATCAACAAGATCCATTTAATAGAGGGTGAATCTCTTGGTGTAGTATTAGAACATGAAACACGAGGGATGGCTACTGCAAACAAAGCACCAATCACAAGTGAAGTCTGAAACAGTAACCAAAAATACATAACAAGTATAATCGATGTGAGAAGGAGCACCAACAAAAATTAATTCCTTCCATTACTTAAGGATTATTACTAGCAGCAAAAACACATTCATGAATATGAAGAACTAGAAAACACATTGAACATCAACACCATGATGAATCTCGACTATCTAAGAAAAACCTTATCTGCTTATATTAAAGTTCATAAAAGACTAAAAAGTTATCCTACTATGAGGGCAGGCCCCTCTCCAGTAAGTCTAACCATTCATTTATCTTTTTGATAGTATATATAGACAAATTACCTAGGGAATTCAAAATGGATCATCTTCCCCAAGATTCCAAAAATAGATATTGGCCACGGAAGGAGTAACATGCAACAACTGAACTCCTATTTTCTAGGGAACGTTATAATAAAAAAACTGACATATTCAAGATTTTATCATGAATGCCACTTGTCTGCATCATCACAAAATTTCTTGCAATATACTTAGTTTAGCTTGTAATTTATTTTAGATTTGCAATTTCTTCCTTTAAGGTGTTGAGCCAAACAGGCTGACTTTCTCCAGTACCTTCGACCATTTAAGCTTCAGTCTCCTTCTTCCGTCGCTTGTTCCTTTTAATTTCTCCATCTTGCGTGTAGGAGCCGTCTGTGTATCCATTAATGATTAAATCCTTCATGATGAGATTTAATATGATCTCTTTACTTGCTCCTAATTCATTTGCAGGCTCAGTGTGAAATTTTGTTGCCAATATTCATGCAACAAGATTTTCTTTCCTCTTCATCGATAATTTTTCCAGATTATTTGAACATCCTGGTTTGTTGAAGGCCGTTGGATCTATCTTGTCCATTTTCTTTTATTTTCCTAGAAGCACGAGCTTACCTCCCTTATCTATACAAGAATTAGACGAGTGATTCAATTCATGGTTACCTTGTTCTGGAATAAAACGTTAATCTCCAACAACAGAGCAATGTCACCCATGTTTTGAATGAAAGTCATCATTGAGTGTTAATCATGGGCTATTGATGAAATTCCTTGCATGGATAAAGGCTTATCACGTTTGGACATTGATTTCAAATGACGAGCCTTCAAATCAATTTTTTGGCGGCGCTCACCCGACATCGCATAGACGAAAAGTACCCAAACAAGTGTCTTGAGATGATTTGACTGGCCGTCAACTTTCCCTTTCCACATGCAACCCTTGGATTTGACATATTCAATGATATTTTGACACATGACATCGGGGTTTTATTGAGCAGTTTTGAGCTCACCCTCTTTTCCCTCCTATATGCATCTGGTGGCGCCACGTTCCTTTGAGACGAAACTGTGGTATTCCTATAGGCCCACTTTCAAAATATTAACCTCCACGTTAGTTCTCGGCCCAATATGATCCATGACCATCGATCTGTGACCTGCTGGGTCCCATCAACTTCACCTTTCTACTATATTTAGCCCCATTCACTAGATGTGGCCTCATCCACTATTCTATCACTCCTCTATACCGATTTATCATCCTTCTAAGTCCCAAGACTTGGACTCCATATAAAAAGTTTTACAGTGATAACATGGGCTCCAACTGGAGATTTTATCCTCCTTGCGAGGTAGCTAAGAACAATAGACCCTGTGCCTTATCCATTGGGGCTTCTCTTACAATAGATGCGTATAATACCTTTACCTGTCACCAATGTCCATTGAAAAATGCAATCTACACACAACTCTCACTTAGAGGATGAACGGTTTATTTGGAGACCTAAACTTGAAAATGTTTGATCTACAAGCATATTTACGCCTACCTACCCTAATTACTCAAATGTACTACTAATCAAATGAAATCAAAATGCCAGTGCATTCATGCTAGCGTTTTATCCACTGCTTGTTTATTTAGCATGTGTTTGTTCCTAAGCATGTTCACTGATAACCCATTCGAGAAGTTATATATGAATTTGAATCTTAGGATTTCACAAATATTGGGACTGTTTATTGTTTCTAGAAAAAATGCAAATGGATCTTCCAACAAATGCATAAGACAACAATCATGTTTCACTTCTTCTACTGCATTCTTTCTTTCATGTGATTTACCCTGTCGATTTCCATCAAGACGCTGATAAATCTGTTGAGACCGCTGGAAGTAACAAATTCCCGAATCAGAAGACAACACCAGATGAAAAGAAACCACTGGTGTAAAACAATCCATATCTAATAATGACGTTGATTGGACATTATCTTCATCTCTAAGCTTACAATCCATCCTAAGCCTTAAATTTTTATTGTTAGGATTTTCCATACAACATGCCACAGGGTCATGAAAACTATGAAAAATCATTTCTTCTTGATGAACCAAAACAGAAAGACAAGCCTCTTTCATAAGTGGTTGTTGTTCTTTCTCTATTTCTTTTGTTCTGAGAACATTTTCAACTGAAATTGCAACAATATGTTTGTCTACTTTTCCATGCATCTCAAAAAAAAAAATCATACATTCTTGAACGTCTTCAAATATGACAACCATACCATGTGTATCAAGGCTATCCTCTTGTTCATCAAACAATTATGGTTTGGTTTTATTAACCTTCTGGAAATTTCCTTAAGAACTGTCATTTTGCCTTTCAAATGAATAAATGGAAATTAGTTCCTGTTTATAATCTCCTTGTAAATGTTAAAATCTAACAACATGAACTATTTCACAGTCTAGAGTTCTCATGGATGCATTTTCAAAACCATGATTTTCAAATGAATCAAATAAAACAACTGCCTCTTCATTATCTTTCATATTTCTAATTGGAAAATGGCATACATTGTTTTGTTTCTTTCCTAAAACTCTATGTCATTTGTTTGTTCACTTCTTAAAGTTTCCATAGATATAGTTTCGGAATCCTCATCCATGTCTAGGCCACTTAGAACTTGAACAACCACATCATTCATAGGGGAAGAAAAATAGCTTTGAAATACTTTGTCTTGTTGGAAATCTTGTTGAATATCTTCATCAATTTTAGAAGGCAAATGAATTTGAAAAACAATTATTTTACCAGTTTCCTCTGTCGTCTTGTGCTTGGCTCTCAACAATTCAAAGGAAGAGAATCATAATGGAAGGTATATTTCACTTGCAAACCTATTGCTTTCCTTAAATTCAACATCATGCCTAGAGGGTTTCTGATCTGAAACAATGTGATTTTTCTTGAGCAATTTGAAAGAAGAAAAACATAATGGAAAGGTTTTGACTCCTGATTTGAATATTTCTTCATTTCCTTCATTTCTTTCATATGCATATTTTTCAATTTTTTTAGATTGTTGAACACACTTATTTCCAGACTCTTCTTTGTTCGATGGCTGCAATTCATCATCAATTTGTTTCAGTCAATCAGTGTGATTTAGCATCATCACATGTTCCATTGTTTCAATGATGATCTTATCATTTTCTTTCAACATTTTAAATGAAGAAAATCATAATGGTAAAGAATTTTCTTCAGTTGTTTCAGTACCTTCTTCTTTGTAACTGTGACATATTGGTTGATGGATCTCACTACACTGCTAAAAAGGAACATTTTTAGGGAGAGAAGATGAATTTGGTTTTTCTAAGAAGTCAACATCATGATCATGATTGTATTCATCATGTATAGGCAAATAAGTGGCATCTGCAGTGTCATCTAGCAAGAAAAAACTTGGAGCATCAACATATTTCTCAACAAGTTGATTTGCAAACTCATCTTCTTGACTATCTACAAATGAAGATATGAAACATTAATCTCCATGCTTGTCATGGGATGGATTAGAAGCTATATAAGTGCCTTCTCTTTCAATAAGTGGAATATAATCTTTTGCAAAATCATTAGCACTCAAAATTTCAAGAGGACCTATGATATTATCATTCTTATGCTTAAAATTCTAGTCAAATGTTCTCTATTCATATTCATTCTCATGTCCTGGAACACCTAACCCTTCACTTCGAATATGTTCACATGCTAGGATATTTTGTTGAATCTCTTGAGCATCATTAAACATTTACTGTAAGGTATTAGGTTTTCTTTCCATCAAGAGGAAAGACAAATCTGGGTGAAGAGTAGTGGCATACTGGAGCATGGAAGCAACTTCAATGGGTTGAATTTCTTTGGGAAGATCATAATAAATACTTGAAAACCTTCTACTAAATTTGGAAAGGGACTCATTGCTTTTTCCTTTCAAGTCATATAATTCTGTAAGTTGTATGTCTAGAGATTTCTTCTTACCCCAGAACTTCGAAAAAACACTCTTCAATTCTTCCCATGAGCTAATTGTCCTTGGTTGCAAATGTTTAAACCATTATTTGGTATTTCCTCTCAAGGATTGAGAGAAATCCCCCATAAAAATATTATCGTGGTCAATCTCAAACAAATCTATAAAATGGTCGAACTCTTGGATGTGTTTTTCAGCTGTGATGGCACCAAGTTCTCCATCAAACACAGGTAGGTATTCATAGTGATTTGGAGGAAAATCATGAAGGATGTGGGGTAATTTTAAGGGGTTTTATATGTGTTGGGTATTGGAGGGTGTTGGATCAAGTATAGGATGTGAAATATCAGCCTTGGTTTCATGAGGCTTATCAACTTGGTTGTGGTTATCACATGGCTCAGATGGGAGATTTTGATCAAAATCAGTGATAAACTAAGGGGATATATGTATAAATTTAAGAGGAGGATATACAATTTCAATATTATCATGATCATCATTTGCATGCAGTAAGTGAAGAAAGATTTGTTTAGCATGTTCAGGAAAGTACCAAAGGTAATTCAAAAAAAAAAATATAATGTCTTGGAAAAATCTCAATTTTAAGTAATCGTTTTCTCCCATGATTCCTTTTCATACCTCTATCAAGGGATCTCATCTTCAGATAATGGATTTTCCAATGATGTTTTGGAATCTGTATTATGCATTAAGAGTGGAGTCACCAACAAAAATTTAAATTCCTGGATTCTTCTACCAGTGGAATCACCTTCAAACTGATTTTTGATGTGTGGAGTCACCAGAGAAGGAATACAGCCAATATGTGCCTAAGTGTCTATTGTTCTCAGACCTTAGAACTCAACCATGTCATTCTTTCCCAAGGAAATTTTTTCAACTTCGTCCCGAGCAACGACGCCAGAATGTAAACACTCTATAAATTTTGTTCTGTTGATAAACAAATGACAAAGGTAACTATTTCAACCGAATTTAGGTTGGATTTTGACCTTTCCAACTAGAGAGGGCTCTCTCAGACATACAACTATTTAGGGTATTCAAATTATTTGTAAATACATGTACATAGGTCATATTCTTCCATGGTGTAAAATTTAAAGGTGGTAGGAAAAAACAGAAGAGTAGGGCCATTGGGAAATGGGGTCTGTTCCTGAAAAAGTATGAAGAGTTAGAAGCTATGTATTTCCAGAGGGAATAGAGGCAAAGTAGGTATGATGTTCAGCCAAATAAATAATATGGGATGGTGGAGGAGAGGAGAGGAAGGACTACTATCAAAAAGAGGTGTCTAATAGAGGGAGAATCTCTTGGTGTAGTATTAGAAGAGGAAACATGAGAGCTGGCCATTGCAAAAAGAGAACCAATCACAAGTGAAGTCTGAAATAGTAACCAAAAATACATAACAAGTATAATCAATGTGAGAAGGAGCACCGACAAAAATGAAATCCTTCCATTACTTACGGATTATTACTAGTAGCAAAAACACATTCATGAACACGAATAGTAGGAAAACACACTGAACATCAACACCGTGATGAATCTCAACTATCTAATAAAAACCTTATCTTCTTATATTAAAGTTCATAAAAAACTACAAAGTTCTCCTGCTACGAGGGAAGGCCCCTCTCCGGTAAGTCCAACCATTCATTTATCTTTTGATAGTATATATAGATAAATTACATAGGGAATTAAAAATAGATCATCTTCCCCAAGATTCCAAAAATAGATATTGGCCACGAAAGGAGTAACATACAACAACTGAACTCCTATTTTCTAGGGAACGTTATAATAAAAAAAAACTGACATATTCAAGATTTTATCCTGAACGCCACTTGTCTGCATCAACACAAAATTTCCTGAAAGATACTTAGTTTAGCTTGTAATTTATTTCATATTTGCAATTTCTTCCTTTAAGGTGTCGAGCCAAACAAGATGACTTTCTCCAGTACCTTCGACCATTTCAGCTTCAGTCTCCTTCTTCCATCGCTTGTTCCTTTTACTTTCTCTATCTTGCATGTAGGACCCGTCTGCATATCCAATAATGATTAAATCCTTCATGACAGGATTTAATCCGATCTCTTTATTTTCTCCTGATTCATCTACAGGCTCAGTGTGAAATTTTGTTGCCAATATTCGTGAAACAATCTTTTATTTCCTCTTCATCGATAATTTTTTCAGATTATTTGAACATCCCAGTTTTATGAAGGATGTTGGATCTTTCCTCTCCATTTTCTCTGGTTTTCTTGGAAGCACGAGCTTACCTCCCTTAACTGTACAAGAATTAGACAAGCGATTCGATTCGTGGTTACCCTGTTCTGGAATAAAACGTTAATCACCAAAAACATAGCAATGTCACCAATGTTTTGAATGACATTTGTCATTGAGTGATAATCATTGGCTACTGATGAAATTCCTTGCATGGATAACAAATTATCACGTTTGGACATTGATTTCAAATGATGAGCCTTCAAATTAGTTTTTTGGCGGTGCTCACCCAACATCGCACGGACAAAAAGTACCCAAACAAGTGTCCCGAGATGATTTCACCGGCCGTCAACTTTCGTTTTCCACCTTCGAACCTTGGATTTGAAATATTCAATGATATTTTGACACGTGACATCGAGGTGTTATTGAGCGGTTTCGAGCTCACCCTCTTTTCCCCCCAATATGCATCTGATGGCGCCACATGCCTTTGAGACAAAACCATTGTATTCCTATTGACCCTCTTTCAAAAGATTAACCTCACATTAGTTCTCGGCCCGATATGATCCATGACCATCGATCTGTGACACCCACGATCTGTGACCCACTGGGTCCCATCAACTTCACCTTTCTGCTATATTTATCCCCATCTACTAGATGTGGCCCTGTCAGCTAGTCTATCACTCCTATATATCGATTTAGCCTCCTTCTATGTCTCGAGACTTGGACTCCATATGAAAAATTTTACAGTGATAAAAGGTAGCACAAATACTATATCAACATTACTATTTGCAAGCCAAGAATGTCTAATTCGTCCCCATGCGAGAAGGATTAAATGATATGTAACAATGGATCATTGAGAACCCAAATGCTATGACTGAGCTTCCTTTCACTATAGAAGGGGAAAGATGAATCGACTATTCTTCCCTTGATTGAAGACAACAAGATATGGAGAGGGATAAAAAGGAAATGAAGAGTTCACTAGCAATCTGTGCACAACTCCACAAAGCCATAGATGTGTTGACGCATAAGGGGAATCTACCTCCCATCAAATATCTCTTGAAAAAAAAAATACAAAGGAGAAACTCTTTGAAGAAATTCAACAAAACATGAATCAGAGACAAGAGAGTTTCAAGTAGCTACAAAAGTGACAGTAGACTCAATGGAGGAGCACCTCATCTAGCCAACCAAGATTCAAACTATGATCTAGGATTTCATGGCCAATCTGACAAGGGACATAAAAATCTTTCAATTAACTTTACCTCTCACACAACTACTCTCGAATAAATCTTTTATCACAGATTTATAACAATTAAAGGCCATCATTCAACTCAGGAAACCTATGTGAGGGACAAAGACAAGTAAATAAGACAAAATAGAAAATTCAAATTTTCCCACAACTACCTTCTATTTTGTCTTTTTTCCAGCTGTCATAAACTTCATTCTATTCTAACACCTATCAACAACATTTGAGAAGGGGAAGTTGAAAATACCTGTAACTTCTTCTTGCAGAATCCAAGAAGACATTATCAATAATTACTCAAACTAATATAAGTAGAGGAGGAGGTCGATTTTGAAGGGGCTCTTCAAGCATTGTATATTCGAAAACTACTTTGAGAATTAATATTGAGAATCCCTCAGAGCTATTTCATGAGAGAGAATAACTCTTGTGGATCGTATCTTGCTATAAACTATTTTCAACAAACTGTATGATGTTTTTGTGTGTTGTAAGAATGTCCTTTTTCTTATAGACTCTTCTTATGCAAACACAAACCTTTATTAGAGCTTCCTCTTTATTGTATTCTTTTTTCTAAGATGATGATTTGTTTATGTATGTAATTTAATGACTTAGAATAATCTGGTTATATTATTTGTATGCATGTGTTGTCTAACCTTGTTTCTTCTTAACAACTACCTGGAAGAAGTCATTTAGGATAGGATAGGTTATATTTCATTTCTCCACTTAGTTAGTTTGAATTTTCATTTCCATTGTATTGATAACCATCCAATCACCCCTTAAACCCAATAATGGAAGACATACCATAATTTAGATGGGTCTCCTAAACCAAACTGTGCATAGTCTAATTGGGACTATGCATTGTGTAGTACCCCTTATTGTTGAAGGGAAGTTTTTTTTCCTTAACAAAATTGGTGCTAGAAGGAGGTCTTAATTTGCATGGATAGCATAAAGTTTTGACAAACACATGGCCAATCCTATGATAAAATTATTTTCCAACAACACATGCCACATATCCCTTCTGAGTAGGATATAACCATCGAAGATTCCAATCCCACATTTGAAAGTGTTGCTACAAGCCCAGAAACCAACCTCGAGGCTTGGTATCCTATTCCCAACGAAGAGTTTGCTGAAACTCAACACATCACATGCTCGTACACCAATCTACTTGGCCAATTACCCATAGCTTCAACACTACCTAGGAGGAGAGCTACCCGCGTAAGTCGACCTGAGAATCGGTCCAACATTCTTGTTAAATCCATAGGGGATTTGATTGAAACTTCTCTACAGGAAATTCTTGTACCCTTGGACCAAATACCTCCTACACCTCCTGGTTCAGAGCACCACTTTGATGTTTAACATTTAAGACCTGACTTAGAYGACCATATGGCTAGAAACTGAGATGTAATTATGTTGTGGATATGACAAGAATCTTTAAATTTACCTATTCATATGCATGACTTGCACAAACATCCTGAAAGACTTCTTCTGAAGTTTGACCTGGAAAAATATTGCTTGTTGGAAGACCACGTAAATAATGTATTTCTATCCACTCAACTCCTTGATGTCCATTACGAATATTTGGTTTGTAGATCATTTCCCTCCAAATTCAAGAATGAGGCTTCTACATGGTATTTTAACCTACCGACCAGATCTATAACCTAGTGG
>ML786754.1:278311-296284 GCA_009831015.1 Picea engelmannii | reverse complement strand
TAGTATTATCTGAAAATATATCATAACTCATACTGTTACCCATCAAACAAACTTGGGTCCATTACCCAAACCTGGGGTCTCCAACTTCTCATGGCCATAACTCTCTAACCGTGAGGAATTATGTGATGTTCCACATACCACTATAAATGAAATGACAAGCACTATCCATCTAGGATATTTTCCCTGACAAAATCACTTTCCTTCATCTCATTACTCCATAATTAAGCATGGGTTCTCTTACTCCACAAAGCGTCTTCCCGTGAGGGCTTTCACCATAAGGAGACCACTTTGGAGTTCATCCATATTTACTTCTTATCAACCATGAAAAAACAATAATGAGTCATATTTACATCAAACAATATTGGGTTCATTACCCAAGCCTTTGTGCTATGGGGCTTTCTTCAAGGGTTGACATCAATGACAACCAACCTTAATCAACAAACACTTCCCACAACTCTTGAGAAATTGTTCACGATGTGAAATAAGTTTAAAAGCATTCATAAGAGTGGGGCGATGCTAAAAATTCTAGTTTTTACAAGACCTATTATTTTCCATCCTTTTAATTTTGCTTGCTAACCTTCATCATGATCTGAAAATAGTTTACTAATGAAACTAATTTTCGAGGACATGAAAGCATTCTTGAGTCGCTTTCTTAAAAGCAGGGGAAACGTAAGGAAATTTTAATAATAGTCATGTCTACTCACAAATGCAACTTTAAATCATAAATCAATTCTGAACAAAAAACCTCTTTAACTAGTCCACGTTTTTAGGAAATCATAGTAGTTGACGCTCTGACAGTCCTTGACAGTTGTTTTAAGACGAAGCATTACGTTCTCCTTCTTTGAACTAAACTGTAATACAGACATGTTTTACCTGGAAAGCCAATAAAACAAAAAGAAAAAATAAAAAGCGGAAAGAAAAACAAATCGAAATAGAAAAATATGTACAAAAGGTGTATCTGGGATCTATCAGGCGAAATAACTTTTGAAAGCTAAGCTATTCACTGGGAAGGTGTCTGACTGTCCCTCTAAATTTTGCAGGCGGAAATAACTAGGACCTAGTTTTTCAATGATTAAGAAAGGTCCCAACCACAGATTCTGGAACTTGGTATGTTCCCCTTTCCCCTCATGAGGTTTATCTCACTTGAGGATAAGATCACCCACCTTGAAATTCATGCCTGAGGTAGAACTCGAATCAAACCAGATTTTAACAATACGTTGATGTTGATCCATTTTTTCTTTCGCTTGGGCTCTTACCTCTTCTAACTTCAGCAGAGCATTAATCCGACTTTCCAGGGGAGGACAATCTTCCTCTTGAACTTTTTGTGATAGTTGCAGAGAGGGAAGCAGAACATGCAGAGGGAGAATTGCTTCCCTTCCGTAAACGAGAAATAAGGGGGGATTACCAACAATGGTTTTTGGAGTCACCCTTTCAACTTAGATTGCATAAAAAAGTGCGTTGTGCCAATTTTTGTGGTTTTCATAAACTGTCCTCTTGATGATCTTGATCAGGTTTTTGTTTGTCGATTCTGCTAAACCATTTCCTTGGGGGTAATAGCTGGCATAATATTTCAGTTTTATCCCTTTTTCTAAAGCAAAGGAACTCATATCGAGGGATGAAAAATATGAATCATTATCGAAGACCAAACATTCAGGAATACCAAATCGAGTAATGATGTTTAAATTAAGGAAATATATTACCTGACTGGTGTTTACCACTTTTAATGCTCGGACCATCTACTAAAATAGTTTGTCGTTGTAATGATGTATTTATGTTGTTACGAGGAGGTGGGTTTAATTGGGCCAATGATGTCAAGATCCCATTGCTAAAAAGGGAAATCCACTAAGTCAAGTTGCGGCAGGAATGACGCCTTCTGTACTCGTCCAAAAGCCTTTTGGTAGATTATGCATTTGCGACATGATGTATGGGCATATTTGAATAGTGTGGGCTAGTAGTACCCTTCTCTCAACACTTTCTGAGCAGCAGTGTCTCCATCAAAGTGCCCACCAGCTTCTCCTGCATGCAATTCAGATAACACTCTATCTGCTTCATCTCTTTCCAGACAACGCATAAGGATTTTGTCGAAATTTTTGCGGAATAATATACCATTTACCAGATGGAAAGGTCCAGATTTTAGTCTTAATGCTCTTCTCCTTTTTGGATCAAGATGACAAGGAGAAGTACCGTGCGTTAGATAAAACTTAATGTCATCAAACCAAGAATTAGCAGCACCTTGTATACAACAGATTTGACTTTGATCATGTTTATTTTCAATTAAAACATCAATTTGACTTTGCTTCTCTTCAACTGAATTGGCCACTAATTTACATAGGCCTTGGCCTCTAACAATTTGCACAGGGGTAATATTGAGGTCATACTCTTGTAAGGATGTCATCCAGTTTGCTTGTTTTTCACCCAATTCTTTCTGTACTAGCAAGTTTCTGACAACGGGGTAAGGCACAATGACTTTAGTTCTAGATTTCAGTAGATATGATCGAAAATGTTTTACCACTTTAAAAATAGTGTAAGCTAGTTGGTCTACAGTCGGGTAATTAAGCTCCGCTCCCTTGAAGGTTGAACTCATAAAGGCAATGGTAATTTTGTTATTTTCAACGTTCTTTTGGGTCAATACAATGGCATAAGATCGATCAGAGGTGAACGTATAAAGAGTGAAATCTTGTGAAAAATCAGGGGACATTAGGGAGGGAGCCTCAACTATGGTTTTTTTGATGGATTCGAAAGCGTGACTTTCCTATGGTCCCCAATGATATTGAACATCCTTTTTTATTAAGTTTTGTAATGGCCTCACCATTTCTGAAAAACTTGCGACAAACCTTTTGACAAAATTTATTTGACCTAGAAAAGACTGCATAGATTTTTTGGAAGAGGGGGGAGGAAGCTTGGAAATAACTTGAGTTCTTTCGGGATTAATGATCATCCCCTCATTGGATACTATGAATCCAACCAGCTTTCCTTGTTCCACTGCAAAGACAGATTTTGTAGGATTTAGAGAGAAGTCATACTTGCGTCATTGTTGTAAAACAAATCTTAGATGAGATAAGTGATCTCCCTTATTTTTGGAGAAAACAGTGATGTCATCGAGATACACCACTACAGATTGATTGATTAGACCGCGAAAAGCGATATCCATCACTCTCTAGAAAGTGCCTCCAGTGTTTATAAGCCCAAAAGGCATCTTTCTATAGGCATACGCACCCCATGGAGTATGGAAAGTGGTTTTAAACTGGTCTGGGGGAGACATGAGGACCTAGTTGTACCCTGAAAAACTGTCTAGTAGTGACAATATTTCAGAACTGGATACTTGGTAGAGAATTTGTTCCATCGGAGGAACATGATAATTTTCTTTGTCAGACGCTTAGTTTAAGTTTCGAAAATTGACACAGAGTCGAATTTCGACACTTTTCTTCCTCACAGGGACAAGGTTCGATACCCACTGTGTGTCTTACTGGGAATATTATCTTTGCATTAAATAGTTTGTTTAGTTCTTTCTTGACTATTGGTTCGATTTTGGGGTGCATATTTCTCAACTTCTATTGAAAAGGTTGAGTCTGGGGTTTCATGGGGATGATGTGTTGTATAATGTTAGGGTCAAAAGTTTTTAGATCATCGTATGTCCAAGCAAAGACATCCTTAAATTCTTTAAATAGTTTTATAAAGGCTGATTTTTCTTTCTCGGAACATCCCATTCCCAAATTGATGCATTGTGGATTATCTTTAGTTCCCAGATTTACTTTTTCATGGATCAGGGAAGAACTATTCGTTTTACAATTTACCGAATTCCTGAATTTGTCATGCAAATCATAAAACTTTTCTAATATTACCATAGATTTCGGGATAGAATTTACCAGATCTGATGTTGATTCGGGAGACCTCGGGTCCAATATTACCGTAAAATTGTGGAGGTCTTCGTCGTGGATGCCTTCATCGATCACTGCACCTCAGAAAGTGTCTTCCATGTGTAGGAAATTGATGATTTGTTAATCATCATCGAACACCCTCCAGTTGGTGATGTTGTCAGGGACTGATGGTCTGAACAAAAACTCAATCAAAAATGCGTTCAGAGAAAGGCCTTTTGCTAGGAAAAGCTTGGAAGAAACGTTAGCTAACAAGTCAGCCTCAGAATTGTTTAATCTTGGAATGGATTTAATGTTAAATGTGGAAAATTTGTGCATTAGATTCCATACCTCATCTTGATAACTTTTCAAGTGTGGTGATAGGCAATGAATGGAATTTCTCACCTATCTGACCACAATTTCTGAATCGTCGAATACCATCAAGTTCTATACTTTCAAATCTACTGCCTTTCTGAGTCCTTGCAGAAGTGTCTCGTATTCAGTAGTTTTGTTTGTGCATTCAAATTCTAATCGGCAAGCGATCAAAGTTTTGTTACCTGTTGGGTCAATGAGCACACATCTTTCACCAACTCCTTCTTTAGCTTTGGATCTATCAAAGTGGAGGGACCAAATGTGAGCTTCATCGGCCATATTAGACACATTAGGTAGAACTGCCTCTTGTGTGCACGTTACGAGTTCCAACTGTTGTTATGGGTCAGTGATGATGGAAGTTTTCGCCATGAAGTTACCGAAAAAGGTGTTCATTCCATGCATTTTGGGTGGATTAGTGGAAGTAGTAAATGGTTCATTTGTTTCATTTAAATCGGTAACGGTGTGCTTGAGGTAACACTCACGATTAATCCTGATTCCGTTAGGCTTTCCATTCTCTGGCAGCCACAAATGGGACTAGTCTGTCGCAAAGTAGCCATGCAAGTGTTTGGACCAATCCCTTCTTAAAAATAAACCATATACTTCAGGGATGTCAACGACAATGATATCAATAATCTGGTGAACCTTAGGATTAGAGGATAGCCTAACAATGACATTTTTTAATTCACCTATTACCTTAACATTGGTTTGATCGAGCTGAATAATTTTTAGACTGGAAGGTTAAACTTCAGCAATGATTTTTTGGCAAACAGACAAAGGAATCACATTTGATGATGCGCCAGAATCTACCATGCAGTTATGTACATTTCTATTGAAAATTTCAAATGTTAATAAAAAAGGTCGGACATTTTTGCGAGTATTAACAATAGAACTTTGTTGGTTTTTAGTCGTTGTCCCTGAAATTAGTTTATCTACATTTGATACATTTTTTATAATAAGGTCTCTTTTATCCGAGGGTTCTAGTGTTGTTTTAGTAGGGACCTTTTGAGGTGTTTTTGGGCTAATTTCCACAATTTTCTTGCTATTCAGATTGTTGTTTTTGCTGTTTTCTGCAATGTTCTGAAGCATTTTCTGCAGAAGAAGAGGAAATTTCAATAGTTCATAAACATAAATAATAGCTCTAAGTCTCTTTAGGTCTTCAATCAAATCATATTCTAAACTTGGAGTTGCTGAGCTCTGTTTGGTTTCAGTTTTCTTGAATTGTTTTAGAGGCATATTAGTTCCAATTTCAGAAGAGGGTTTATTCTAAGTTTTACTTCTGGTATTGTAAGGATGGACTGTTTCGAAATTAGCTTGAAAGATAGTGTCGAAAAAATGCCCGAAGATATTGGGAGATGATTCATCTTCTTCGACTATTTCTTATTCAACCACATCTTCAGAAATCTCGGGGGGACCTAAGTTATCATGTGCTTCAAGGATTGTCTTTATATCATATTGTAGGCTTTCAAGATTCAAGCCTTCAAGGTTTAGGTTTGGAAGGTTTGAGGGAAAAGGTTTTCTAAAAGGGGGTTTGTAAGTCCCTTTGCTTGAAGATGCTTCTTCAACTGATCTCCTTAAGTCTATGACTTGATTTGACAATTTTTGGATGACCTTTTGTAAACTTTCTAGATCTGGACTCTCTGATTGAGTTTTGGTTTGGGGAGGTCTAGGAAAAATTTCTATCTTCTTCTTAGAAGATGGGGTAAGCTCTACCTCGTTGATAAGATTATCTTTTAGGCTTAGAATATCTTTCTCGATTTGGCTTGCCTCTTCAAAGTTTTCCAATATCATTGCCTTCTTAGACCTTTTTTACCGAAATTGTTATATTCTAGTGTAGGGATTTGGTGTAATATGCGACAATAAGATTTTCAGCAGGCATTGAATCAACGGGGATTCGATTTTTTAATGTGAGGAACCTTTGATTAAAATGTTTTATTTTTTCCTTAGGGTTCATCTTTAAGCTGGAGAGTTCCATGACTAAGACTTGGGGAGATTTATCATCTTCGAATTTCTCAAGGAAACAAGATTCAAATTTGTCCCAAGATACAATGGTGTGGGGTTGTTGGGAAAAATACCACATAGAGGCATTGCCTTCAAACATATAAGGAAAAATTCTACATACTACATCTTCATATTCTACGCTTCGGAGTCTAATGGCTATTATGAATTTCTTTATGTGATCCTCGACGATTTTCTTAGAGTCTGGATCGAATTTAGGGAGCCATTTCTCCGAATGTTTAGGCAAAGGGTGTTGGGGCCCAGGTATGGCCACAACATCTTGATCAAGCCAGGGTCTGGCGGGATTGTTTAGATTTTCCATGGGCATAGGTGGTGTCAAATATTGATATGAAGAACTGCCTTCATCAAATGACTCTTCTCCTGAAGAGGAAGAAGATGAATGAGGTGGTGAAGGTTGGATACCAGATCCTTCAGCTACAGGAGTGAGGATGTGATCTGGATCTATGGGGTTTAGGAGTAGACCAATGCCTTCAAGTTGCTCTCTGATATCAGAGTAATCTAGAGGTTGATGTAGTGGCTAACCCGGTTGTCTGAAACGGGCCAAAGCACCGTGTGTCCTTAGAAGTGACTGACGAATAATTTCTTGTACATCATACCCTTGAGGGTTTGGTGTTATTGGCTTAGTGGTAGTCTATGGATTTTCATTTGAGGTAGTTGTTGTTTGAGAGGCAATGTTTTTGTCGGAATGATTCCTTGTTACTATAGGGGAGTGGGTGTGTGGGGGAGGAGTCTTGTGACTTCCATGTGCCATCAATCATGTCCAGGGCCTCCTTCTAGTGCCATTTGTTGATGGGCAAAAATGACCATTCGTCAATTGGAAGAACAAGTCTGGTCTGGGGTTGTCTAAATAACCCAAGCCGTTTGATATAACTTGCTCTGATGGGTTTAATGGCTCCGTTGGCCAATCTAAGAATCCTAAAAGAGGCAAAATGAAAGAAAAGAAATAATAACTAATCACTAAATTAGTATATATATGTACATATATTATAATGCAACTGTAATAAGCATATTTAAACAAAAAAATGATTACTTTTATACATATATTATTTACAAACTGCAAGTTTTGATCTAAACTTGCTAAACTCTATGTGACAAATGATTGCTTCGCAAAAGTAGATAAAGAAAGCACATAAAATATTTTTGGTTTTTTCTTTGTAACTCAAAAGGACTAGTAAGAACAAATGCTATGAAACAAAACACATGGATAGTCAAAAACCAAACCATACATCTGTGTTCCAGTGATGAGTAGAGAAAGAAAAGGAAAACAAATGATCTAACCTATTAGTAAGTTAACGTTGTGTATCCAGACATCTGTATGATATAGAATATCCAACCACTTTGTCCAAGAGGGAAACCTGCAACGAACCTTAATATTGTTCCGAATAAATGTGAAACAATGTGCTGGAAACTGAGTTTCAATAACATAACGTATGATACAAATAGTTGTAGTGATATTATGATTTACAAGCAATTACAGTGAGATAAATCTTATTGTAAGAACTTTGCATTTAAACATTCAATAGAGAATTAAAGATAAATCTCATCATTTGAGTTGAATAGATGATCACCCTATATAATATCTGAAGCATCACATATGGACAACATTTACACAGGAATTATTCCAACAACACAATAGATTATGAAGACTAAAGTTGTCGATAACCTATCATCATATTAGAATAAACAAAACTTAAACAAAGACACCATCCATAAGAAGCCAAAGCCATAATGTGTATTGTTGTTTCATTAAAGTCTGCAAATTAATCGTCCACCTTCAGCTCCAGGTTAAGATGATCTTGATTGCAAAAATTACAAGTATTTAAAGAGTTTAGAAAAGCTAAACCTCCCATCTTGTGGGATAAGATCAAATCTTTAAAAATGATTTATTAACTACAAAATAGAGGGTGATGTAACCACTCCATATCACACTATATCTCTTAGAACTGAGACAAATTTCTTTTTGTTTCCCCCCAAAAAGGCCAAGGAAATGGCTAATAGGCTCAACAATAGTCCATATCATCAGATCATCATCAATTACTTGATATCCTGAGAGAAAAAACGAAAACAAAGGAGTTTAGATATTATTAAAACCAATAATTACCACAAATGTGAATGAAGATGAATTGGCTACAGAATCAACTGATTTTGTAGCTAGTTTTATTTTAACAACATTAATCTAATTAAATCTATAAAAATAGGAAAAATGAATAAAATACAACTGAGGAAATCAAATAAATATTTACCTTATAACTGCATGCTAAATTTGATTCACAGAATCTCAGAATTGACCACTGCTGTAACACTCTCAACATTATTAACTATTATATTCCCAGTCCTTTTCAAATGCTTATCCTGTGTTTGAACACTGGACTTTAACCTATGATTTTCATCCTTTAATGAGTCGACCTGAGTAGTGAGGGTTTTGATTTGCAATTGAAGAGTAGGTATGTCTGCATAATACTTGTCGATCCAAAACAGAAAAACTTCACGCCATGGATCTGTGGTAGTTGTTTGATGTCCATGGCTATGTGTCAAAACATCTCCACTGATGCCTATCATTTTTTTATCAAGATGAATACCAGGAAATCCTTGGCTATGCTTCAAGCAGGGTGGAAAATTATCTACACAATTATAGACCTGGCCTAGATTTGGTTTGAGGCGAGGAGGGTCTTCTTCTGCCAAGAATCTTTCGATCTCAGAATCAGAGCTCTCATGGACCTCGATCGTTTTGATCAAGATTGTATGAGAGTTCGATTTATTTCATAGGCTCCTAGAGATCAACCTACCTGCCCTTTTATTTTTAAACCCTATATCCGTGTCACCCTTAGAAAGTTTTCACGAAGGCTTGTTTGCATTTTTAGCAGAGGTGTCAGGGTAGGTGTGCTGCTCACGACCATGCAATTCAAAGGCTGTCGGTCCAACATCTTTTTGTTTGGGCATAGGCTCATTGAGCATGACCCTATCATAGGCTTATTTAGATGAAATGACTGCTCTGTCAATGGCAGGGATTGTGTTTTCTTCCATCATGGGCTTATCAACCTCTACGGAAATGGGTGTAATGAAACCATTTTGAATTAGGAAGGCGTTATCATTTTCCAATTTTAGTTGATGAACTGACAACATCTTTATCAAGCTGTGATGAAACAGACTAGAGTTTAAATGCTATCTCTTATACCCTTTGTCCATATTATACAGACTTCTCAATAAATAAAAAGGCATATTCAACTGAAACCCGATGAAGTTCATCAACAAACGTATGTGATAGAGGAAAACAAGTCCAAAGCGACCCTTAAATGTAAAAAATTGTATCAGGATTGCTAATAAACCATGCCAATAATTTTTCAACCAGGATACGAGCATACCTTTATCACAGCATATGATCTTCCTGGAGGTAAAGAACAGGCTCCACGGTACCCCCTCTACCTTGGAATTTTAAAACCATTTCTACCTGCTAAGTGGAAGACCCATCACATGTCCTAAAAATTCCTCGGTGACCTTGATCTGAATCTCTCCTACCTTGGCTCAGCAGCCATCAAAAGAGAGGGAAAATTCTTGGGTAGTTTGCAAGTTAAAATCCTGAAATTTCTCAAGAAATTCGAGCCAACCTTGACCTTTAAGGTCTTCCCTTGCATCATCACATAGGAGAAGGGTTTGCGAACCATTGGGTTCAATCCTTATGACCGGGGCCATGAGGGTTCTGAAGGCACACAAAAAAACACAGTGAGTATGAAAGGTTTCTGGAACAGAGAAGACCAGAGAAAATTCCTAGAAACAAAATTCATTAATACCCTAACATGCATGAAGAGGGGTTCTTCAATACAAAAGGAAAGGCATTTTGCGAAATGAGTGCCAAGAGTACATATGAAACCAGAGACTTAGCTCAAAATGATGGGCCTATCGTTGTCGAACTACCACCTCCCACAGGGTACAAGCTACGACCAGGTTCATTCAAATTTTATCATTGCGCCACAAGGTGGGGTTGATTTCTAAAATTTGGGAGAGAAAAAAAAATCTTTTGTGAACCGAAGGGTAATGACAAGAATAGTTCTTACCAAGATCCATAACGATATATAACATAGTTTAAATTCAATGGATCTTTGGTGTTTCAAACAAAATTCAAAGCACACTTCATAATCGATGAGCCACTTTAAAGCAATTAACATGATGGGCTTCACAACAAAAATAGCCTTGATTAAAAAAACCTATAAAGACATCTATCTTTCATAAACCTTAGATAAAATGGTAATACAATCATAAGTTTTAATGCTTCGTTCATGCTTTCAGTCATGAATGAAACATAAAAACAAAGAAAGGAAAACACTAGGAATAACTGAAACATCATATTCACAGTTTCAAAAATTGCTTTCGGAAAGTAATAACCTTATAACCAAGCATAGGCAGCTACATAGTTTATTATTTGTTGCTTTAAAAGGTGAAAATATGTAGGGATATCAACAATGGAGACTTGTTGGGAGAAGTAGTTATCTCTGTATTACCGACGAGTTCAGGTGAGAATTATTAGAATGATTTCAGATCAAAGAATAGCTGAAAGACATTAAGCATCTTGATAATCATTACATGGTCCAACTTCAGACATATTTCGTTAAAAAATGAAATCTGGTGACAGGTTTTACACATGACAGCTGAGATGTTTAAGTTAATGGCTCCAATACTGCTGACAGGGCCACTACTGCCAACAGGCATCCATATCCTTGGTAGGGATGTCAATTAGCTCACTCTAATGCCTCTATCCTGTCCAAGAAATTTCAATCCAAAATGAAGGATGCTTATGATCAATATCAAAATTTATACCTGCGAATTTTCTCTTGCCTGACATCGCTTCGCTGCCAGCGGGCCTGTTTAGTACCCCGACGAAGTTGTCTTGGAATCATGCATGCATTTACCCACTGCCAGTAGACCTATTCAGTATCCCGGTGGGTTTACAAACACTTCCCACAACTCTTGAGAAATTATTCACAATGTGATATAAGTTTAAATGCATTAAGAGGAGTGGGGTGACGCTGAAAATTTCAGTTTTTACAAGACCTGTTATTTTCCAGCCTTTTAATTTTTCTTGCTAACCTTCATGACGATTTGAAAATAGTTTACTAATGAAACTAATTTTTGAGGACATGAAAGCATTCTTGATTTTCTTTCTTAAAAGAAGGGGCAGCGTAAGGAGATTTTAATAATAGTCATGTCTTCTCACAAATGCAACTTGAAATCATAAATCAATTATGAACAAAAAACCTCTTTAACTAGTCTACGCTTTTAGGAAATCACAGTAGTTGACGCTCTGACAATCCTTGACAATTGTTTTAAGACGAAGCATTCTGTTCTCCTTCTTTGAAATAAACTGTAATATAGGCATGTTTTACCTGGAAAGCCAATAAAACAAAAATAAAAAAGAAAAAACGGAAAGAAAAACAAATCGAAATAGAAAAATATGTACAAAAGGTGTATCTGGGATCTGTCATGGGAAATACCTTTTGAGAGTTAATCCATTTACTGGGAAGGTGTCTGTTTGTCCCTCTAAATTCTGCAGGCGGAAAGAACTAGGACCTAGTTTTTCAACGATTAAGAAAGGTCCCAACCACATATTCTGGAACTTGGTATGTTCCCATTTCCCCTCATGAGGTTTATGCCACTTAAGGACAAGATCATCCACCTCGAAATTCCTGTCCAAGGAAGAACTCAAATTAAACCATCTTTTAACAATACGTTGATGCTGATCCAGTTTTTCTTTCGCTTGGGCTCTTACCTCTTCTAACTTTAGCAGAGCATTAATCAGACTTTCCAGGGGAGGACAATCCTCTTCCTGAACTTTCTGTGATAGTTGCAGAGAGGGAAGCAGAACATTTGGAGGGAGAATTGCTTCCCTTCCGTAAATGAGAAAGAAAAGGGAATTACCAAAAACGGTTTTCAGAGTCACCCTATCAGCCCAGATTGCATAAAAAAGTGCGTTGTGCCAATTTTTATGGTTTTTAGAAACTATTCTCTTGATGATCTTGATCAGGTTTTTGTTTGTCAATTCTGCTAAACCATTTCCTTGGGGGTAATAGCTGGCAACATATTTCAGTTTTAACCCTTTTTCTAAAGCAAAGGCACTCATATTGAGGGATGAAAAATAGGAAGCATTATCGAAGACCAAACATTCAGGAATACTGAATCAAGTAATGATGTTTGAATTAAGAAAGATATTACCTGACTGGTGTTTACCACCTTTAATGGTGCAGCCTCGGACCATCTGGTAAAATAGTCCGTCGTTGTAATGATGTATTTATGTTGTTGCGAGGAGGTGGGGTTAATTGGGCCAATGATGTCAAGACCCCATTGCTGAAAAGGGAAACCCACCGAGACAGGTTGCAGTGGGAATGCCACCTTCTGTACTCATCCAGAAGCCTTTTGGCAGATTACGCATTTGCGACATAATGTATGGGCATATTTGAATAGTGTGAGCCAGTAGTACCCTTCTCTCAATACTTTGTGAGAAGTAGTGTCTCCACTAAAGTGCCCACTAGCTTCTCCTGCATGCAATTCAGATAACACTCTATCTACTTCATCTCTTTCCAGACAACGCATAAGGATTTCGTCGAACGTTTTGTGAAATAATATACCATTTTCTAGCTGGAAAGGTCTAGATTTTAGTCTTAATGCTCTTCTCTTTTTCATATCAAGATGACGAGGAGCAGTATCGTGCGTTAGATAAAACTTAATGTCATCAAACCATGAATTAGCAGCACCTTGTATACAACAAATTTGACTTTGATCATGTTGATTTTCAGTTAAAACATCAATTTGACTTTGATTCTCTTCAATTGAATCAACCACTAATTTACATAGGCCTTGGCCTCTAACAATTTTCACAGGGGTAATCTCAAGGTCCTATGATTTTAAGGATGTCATCTAGTTTGCCCATTTTTCACCCAGTTCGTTCTGTACTAGCAAGTTTCTAACAGCGGGGTAAGGCACAATGACTTTAGTTCTAGATTTCAGTAGATATGATCGAAAATGTTTTAGCACTTTAAAAATAGCGTAAGCATGTTGGTCTACAGCCGAGTAATTAATGTCTGCTCCCTTGAAGGCTGAACTCATAAAGGCAATGGAAATTTTGATGTTTTCAGCGTTCTTTTGGGTCAGTACAATGACATAAGATCGATCAGAGGCGAACGTATAAAGAGTGAAATCTTGTGAAAAATCAGGGGACATCAGGAAGGGAGCCTCAACTATGGATTTTTTGATGGAGTCAAAAGCTTGACTTTCCTGTGGTCCCCAATGATATTGAACATCCTTTTTTATTAATTTTTGTAATGGCCTCACCATTTTTGAAAAACTCAGGACAAACCTTCTAACAAAATTTATTTGACTTAGAAAAGGCTGCATAGATTTTTTGGAAGAGGGGGGAGGAAGCTTGGAAATAACTTGAGTTCTTTTGGGATCAATGATCATCCCCTCATTGGATACTATGAATCTAAGCAGATTTCCTTGTTCCACTGCAAAGACAGATTTTTTAGGATTTAGAGAGATGTCGTACTTGCGGCATCATTGTAAAACAGATCTTAGATGAGATAATTGATCCCCCTTATTTTTGAAGAAAACAGTGACGTCATCGAGATACACCACTACAGATTGATTGATTAGACCATGAAAAGTGATATCCATCGCTCTCTAGAAAGTGGCTCCGGTGTTTATAAGCCCAAAATGCATCTTTCTTTAGGCATACATACCCCATGGAGTACAGAAAGTGGTTTTCAACTGGTATGGGGGAGACATGAGGACCTAGTTGTACCCTGAAAAACCATCTAGTAGTGACAATCTTTCAGAACCAGATACCTACTGGAGAATTTGTTCCATCGAAGGAATAGGATAATTATCTTTGTCAGACGCTTGGTTTAAGTTCCGAAAATCGACACAGAGTCAAATTTTTCACTTTTCTTCCTCACAGGGACAAGGTTCTATACCCACTATGTGTGTCTTACTCGAAAGATTATCTTTGCATTCAATAATTTGTTTAGTTCTTTCTTGACCGTTGGTTCGATTTTGGGGTGCATCTTTCTCAGCTTCTGTTGAAAAGGTTGAGTCTGGGGTTTCATGGGGATGATGTGTTGTATAATGTTACTGTCAAAATTTTTTAAATCATCGTATGTCCAAGCAAAGACATCCTTAAATTATTTAAACAGTTTTATAAAGGTTGATTTTTCTTGCTCAGAACATCCCGTTCCCAGATTGATGCATTGTGGATTATCTTTAGTTTCCATATTTACTTTTTCATGGGTTAGGGAAGAACTATTCGTTTTACAATTTACCAAATTTCTGAATTTGTCATGCAAATCATAAAACTTTTCTAATCTTACCACATATTTCGGGATAGAATTTACCAGATCTGATGTTGATTTGGGAGACCTCGGGTCCGATATTACTGTAAAATTGTGGAGGTCTTTGTCGTGGCTGCCTTCATCGATCATTGCACCTTGAAAAGTGTCTTCCATGTGCAGGAAACTGATGATCTATTGATCATCATCGAACACCCTTCAGTTGGTGATGTTGTCTGGGACTGATGTCCTGAACAACAACTCAACCAAAAATGCATTCGAAGAAAGTCCTTCTGTGGGGGAAAGTTTGGAAGCAACGTTAGCTAACAAGTCATCCTCAGAATTGTTTAATCTTGGAATGGATTTAATGTTAAATGCAGAAAAATTTGTGCATTAGATTCCATACCTCAACTTGATAACTTTTCAAGTGTGGTTATAGGGAATGAATGGAATTTCTCACCTATCTGACCACAATTTTTGAATCGTCGAATGCCATCAAGTTATATACTTTCAAATCTACTACCTTTCTGAGTCCTTGCAGAAGTGCCTCATATTCAACAGTGTTGTTTGTGCATTCAAATTCTAATCGGCAAGCGATAAAAAATTTTTTACCTGTTGGGTCAATGAGCACACATCCTGCACCAGCTTCTTCTTTAGCTTTGGATCCATTGAAGTAGAGGGACCAAATGTGAGCTTTGTCGGCCATATTAGACACATTAGGTAGAATTTCCGACTATGTGCATGTCACGAGTTCTGACTGTTGTTCTGGGTCAATGATGATGGAAGTTTCTGCCATGAAGTTACCGAAAAAGGTGTTCATTCCCTGCATTTTAGGTGGATTAGTGGAAGCAGTAAATGATTCATTTGTGTCATTTAAATCAGTATCGGTGTGCTTGAGGTAATGCTCACGATTAATCTTGATTTTGTTAAGATTTCCATTCTCTGGCAACCACAAATGGGACCAGTCTGTCACAAAGTAGCCATGCAATTGTTCGAACCAATCCCTGCTTAAAAATAAACCATATACTTCAGGGATGTCAACGACAATGATATCAAAAATCTGGTGAACCTTAGGATTAGAGGATAGCCTAACAAGGACATTTTCTAATTCACCTATTACCTTAACATTGGTCTGATCGAGCTGAATAATTTTCAGACTGGAAGGTTGAACTTCAACATTGATTTTTTGGTAGAAAGACCAATGAATCACATTTGATGATGCACCAGAATATACCATGTAGTTATGTACATTTCTATTGAAAATTTCAAAAGTCAATAAAAAAGGTGGGACATTTTTGCGAGTATTAATAATAGAACTTTACTGGTTTTTAGTCATTGTCCCTAAAATTAAATTATCTACATTTGATACATTTTTTACAGTAAGGTCTCTTTTATCCGAGGGTTCTAGTGTTGTTTTAGTAGGGACCTTTTGAGGTGTTTTTGGGCTAATTTCTGCAATTTTCTTGCTATTCAGATTGTTGTTTTGTTGTTTTCTGCAATGTTTTGAAGTATTTTCTACAGAAGAAAATGAAATTTCAAAAGTTCATAAATAGAAATATTAACTCTAAGTTTCTTTAGGTCTTCAATCAAATCATATTCTAAACTTGGAGTTGTTGATTTCTGTTTGGTTTCAGTTTGCTTGAATTGTTTTGGAGGCGTATTAGTTCCAATTTCATAAGAGGGTTTATTCTGAGTTTTACTTCTCGTATTGTAAGGATGGACAGTTTCGAAATTAGCTTGAAAGATATTGTCGGAAAAATGCCCAAAGATATTGGGAGATGATTCATCTTCTTCGACTGTTTCTTCTTCAACCACATCTTTAGAAATCTCGGGGGGAACTAAGTTATCATGTGCTTCAAGGATTGTCTTTATAGCATATTGTAGGCTTTCAAGATTCAAGCCTTCAAGGTTTAGGTTTGGCCAGTTTGAGGGAAAAGGTTTTCTAAAAGGGGGTTTGTAAGTCCCTTTGCTTGAATATGCTTCTTCAACTGATCTCCTTAAGTCTACGACTTGATTTGACAATTTTTGGACGACCTTTTGTAAACTTTCCAGATCTGGACTCTCTGATTGAGTTTTGGTTTGGGGAGGTCTAGGAAGAATTTCTATCTTCTTCTTAGAAGATGGGGTAATCTATGCCTCGTTGCTAAGATTATCTTTTAGGCTTGGAATATCTTTCTCAATTTCTCTTTCCTCTTCAAAAGCTTCCAATAACATTGCCTTCTTAGACCTTTTTACCCAAATTTGTTAAGCCCTAATATTGGCTCATTACCCCTTAATTGGGGAATCTTAGATTAGTAATGTTATTTTATTTATGTTGGCTTTAGGCCATTAGTTGTAATTATACCTCCTAGTCTCCTATATATACCAAGGAGACATTTTCATTTTGAATCATCTTATACTTGAACATTTAAGTGGGATAAAAGGAGGTTGCCCCCTCGAAGAGGCTTACTATCTAAAATTCTCTCTTTTTCAAGGCGTTGAGTACTTTTTCTGAATATTTTCTATGCTATATTGATATTTGGTTCTTAACATATGGTATCAGAGCTCAAGGTCTTGGGGTTTCGCTGCTACATCTGAGACTCCGTGGAATTTTTTCTATAACTTTTTTTCTACAACATTTCAGAAGTAACGTCTTGGAGGATACTTAGTAGACAGATCAAGGTACGTTGGATTAAAAATTCATCTCCCAAGGCCTTATACTTTCGGAGATACAACATGTACAAGATAGGGTTCTGGAATCATCCTGAAATGAGTCATTGCGGAATTTTCGCTATAAAAACATTTCTATAATGTTTCATACCCTTAACTCCAGATTCCATTTACAGAAATTAGTAAGGTATTTGTGGTAAAATATTTAGCTCCTGGGTCATCTTAAATTTGTAGATACACCTTGTGTAAGATAGGGTATCTGAGTAGTCCTATTGAATAGTCTCAAGAAGGTGTTCTAGGTAAAACAATCATAACTTCTTGCTAGAGTATCCAAATTGAGTGGGACTAGTTTCATTGGATCGTGGAAAGTCTGTAGTATTTTGGGTACGATTTTCAGAATTTGATATCAATTATTTTTTGCGGGGCATGCTATACAAGTGAGATCTCCTGGAAAGGCCAAAAATCGACAAGTTGTGAGGAAGTTACCATAAATTCCACTTGGCACATCCAATTTTGATCATACCTGTGGCATTGTAGAGAAGAAATATCAGAGAACTACCTAAAAGAAAGTTTCATAACCAAAAGGGCCGAAACTTGGGAGATACAACAGAAGAAATATTGTCTAGTAGAACCACCTCAAAATCAAGGTTCAAAAGTGATACTTGGCCAACATGCCACCCAAGAAGGGAACTTCTACACCAAATAAGCCTCCAGAAAATCCTACTTGGACTCTTGATGAAGGTGAAGAAATGCGTAGGGACATAAATGAA
>ML786754.1:240589-278211 GCA_009831015.1 Picea engelmannii | reverse complement strand
GCTTTAGGCCATTAGTTGTAATTATACCTCCTAGTCTCCTATATATACCAAGGAGACATTTTCATTTTGAATCATCTTATACTTGAACATTTAAGTGGGGTAAAAGGAGGTTGCCCCCTCAAAGAGGCTTATTATCTGAAATTCTCTCTTTTTCAAGGCATTGAGTACTTTTTCTGAAGATTTTCTATGCTATATTGATATTTGGTTCTTAACAAAATTGCTATATTCTGGTGTAGGGCTTTGGTGTAATATGTGACAATAAGATTTTTAGTGGGCATTGAATCAACGGGGATTCAATTTTTTAATGTGAGGAACCTTTGATTAAAATGTTTTATTTTTTCCTTAGGGTTCATCTTTAAGCTGGAGAGTTCCATAACTAAGACTTCGGGAGGTTTATCATCTCCGAATTTCTCAAGGAAACAAGACTTGAATTTTTCCCAAGATACAATGGTGTGGGGTTGTTGGGAAAAATACCACGTAGAGGCATTGCCTTCAAATGTATAAGGAAAAATTCTACATACTACATCTTCATTTTCTACGCTTCAGAGTCTAATGGCTAGCATGAATTTCTTTATGTGATCCTCGTCGATTTTCTTAGAGTCTAGATCGAATTTAGGGAGCCATTTCTTTGGATGTTTAGGCAAAGGGTGTTGTGGCCTAGGTATGGCCACAACATCTTGATCGAGCCTTGGTCTATCGGAATTGTTTGGATTTTCCATGGGCATAGGTGGTGTCGAAGGCTGAGATGAAGAACTTCCTTCGTCGGATGACTCTTCTCTCGGAGAGGAAGGAGATGAATGAGGTGGTGAAGGTGGGATACCAGATCCTTCAACTGTGGGAGTGAGGATGTGATCTGGATCTATGGGGTTTAGGAGCAGACCAGTGCCTTCAAGTTTCTCTCTGATATTAGAGAAATCTAGAGGTTGATTCAGTGGCCGACCCGGTTGTATGATACGGGCCAACGCACCGTGTGTCCATAGAAGTGACTAACGGACAATTTCTTGTACGTCGGACCCTTGAGGGTTTGGTGTTACTAGCTCAGCGGTAATCTATGGATTTTTGTTTGAGGTAGTTGTTGTTTGAGAGGTAACGTTGTTTTCATAATGAATCCTTGTTACTATAGGGGAGCGGGTGTGTGGGGGAGGAGTCTTGCGACTTTCATGTGCCATCAATCGTGTTCAGGCCCTCTTTCTAGCGTCATTTGTTGACGGGAGAAAATGACCATCCGTCAATTGGAAGAGCAAGTCCGGTCCAGGGTTGTCTAAATAACCCAATCCATTTGATATAACTTGCTCTGACGGGTTTAATGGCTCCGTTGGCCAATCTTATGATTTACAAGCAATTACAGTGAGATAAATCTTATTGTAAGAACTTTGCATTTAAACATTCAATAGATAATTAAAGATAAATCTCATCATTTGAGTTGAATAGATGATCACCTTATATAATATCTGAAGCATCACATATGGACAACATTTACACAGGAATTATTCCAACAACACAATAGATTATGAAGACTAAAGTTTTCGATAACCTATCGTCATATTAGAATAAATAGAACTTAAACAAAGACACCATCGATAAGAAGATAAAGCCATAATGTGTACTGTGGTTTCATTAAAGTCTGCAAATTAATCGTCCACCTTCAGCGCCAGGCTAAGATGATCTTGATTGCAAAAATTAAAAGTATTTAAAGAGTTTAGAAAAGCTAAACCTCCCATCTTGTGGGATAAGATCAAATCTTTAAAAATGATTTATTGACTACAAAATAGAGGGTGATGTAACTACTGCATATCACACTATATCTCTCAGAACTGAGACAAACTTCTTTTTGTTTCCCCAAAAAAAGGCCAAATAAATGGCTAATAGGCTCAACAATAGTCCATATCATCAGATCATCATCAGTTACTTGATATCCTGAGAGAAACAACGAAAAAAAAGGAGTTTAGATATTATTAAAACCAATAATTACCACAAATTCGAATGAAGATGAATTGGCTACAGAATCAACTGATTATGTAGCTAGTTTTATTTTAACAACATAAATCTAATTAAATCTATAAAAATAGAAAAAATGAATAAAATAAAACTAAGGCAATCAAATCAATCTTTACCTTATAACTGCATGCTAAATTTGATTCACAGAATCTTAGAATTGACCACTACTGTAACACTCTCAGCATTCTTAACTATTATATTCCCAGTCCTTTTCAAATGCTTATCCTGCCTTTGAACACTAGACTTTAACCTATGATTTTCATCCTTTAATGAGTCAATCTAAGTAGTGAGGGTTTTTACTTGCAATTGAAGAGTAGGTATGTCTTCATAATAATTGTAGATCTGAAATAGACAAACTTCACACCATGGATTTGTGGTAGCTGTTTGATGTCCACAACCATGTGTCAGAATGTCTTCATTGATGCATGTGGTATTTTTTATCAAGCTTGATAACAGGAAATCCTTGGTTGTGCTTCAGGAAAGGTGGAAAATTATCTACGAAATTATAGGCCTAGTCGAGATCTGGTTTAAGGCAAGGACGGTATTCTTCTACCAAGAATATCTCAATCTCAGAATTGGAGCTCTCATGGACCTCAATCGTTTTGATTGAGCTCATATGAGAGTTTGATTTATTTCGTAGGCTCCTAGAGATCAACCTACCTGCCCTTTTATTTTTAAACCCTATATCCATGTCACCCTTAGACAGTTTGCACGAAGGTTTGTTTGCATTTTTAGCAGAGGTGTTAGGGTAGGTGTGTTGCTCACGACCATGCAATTCAAAGGTTGTCCATCCAACATCTATTTGTCCGGGCATAGGCTCATTTAGGATGACCCTATCACATGCTTCTTTAGATAAAAGGAGTACTCTGTCAATGGCAGGGATTGCGTTTTCTTCCATCATGGGCTTATCAACCTCTACGGGACTGGGTGTAACGAAACCATTTCGAATTAGGAAGGTGTCTCAATTATCATTTTGCAATTTTATTTGATGAACTAACAACATATTTATCAACCCATGATGAAACAAACTGGAGTTTAAATGTTGTCTCTTATACCTTTTGGCCATCTTATACATACTTCTCAATAAATAAAAAGGCATATTCAACTGAAACCCGATGAAGTTCATCAACAAACATATGTGATAGAGGAAAAAAAGGCCAAAGCGACCCTCGCATGTAACAAATTGTCTCAAGATTGATAATAAACCATGCCACCAATTTTTCAACCAGGATATAGGCATACTTTTATCACAACAAATGATCTTCCTGGAGGTAAAGAACACGATCCACGGTACTTCCTCTACCTTGGTGTTTTTAAACCATTTATGCCTGCTAAGTGGAAGACCCGTCGCATGTCCTAAAAATTCCTCGGTGACCTCGATCCGAATGTCTCCTATCTTGGCTTGGTATCCATCAAAAGAGAGGGAAAATTCTTGGGCAGTTTGCAAGTTAAAACCTTGAAATTTCTCAAGAAATTCGAGCCAGCCTTGACCTTTAAGGTCTTCCCTTGCATCATCACACAGGATAATCATTTGTGAACCATTGGGTTCAATCCTTACGACTGGGGCCATGAGGTTTTGAAAGGCACACAAAAAAACATAGTGATTATGAAAGGTTTTTGGAACATAGAAGACCAGAGTGAAATCCCATAAACAAAATTCATCAATACCCTAGCATGTAGGAAGAGGGGTTCTTCAATTCAAAAGGAAAGGTGTTTTGTGAAATGAGTGCCAAGAGTACATACGAAACCCGAGACTTAGCTCAAAATGATGGGCCTATTATTGTCGGACTGCCACCTCCCACAGGGTATAGGATATGACCAGGTTCATTCAAATTTTATCATTGTGCCACAAGGTGGGGTTGATTTCTAAAGTTTTGGAGAGAAAAAAAAAATCTGTTGTGAACCGAAGGGTAATGACAAGAATAGTTCTTACCAAGAGCCATAATGATATATAACATAGTTTAAATTCAATGGATCTTTGGTGTTTCAAACAAAATTCAAAGCACGCTTCATAATCGATGAGCCACTTTAAAGCAATCAATAAGATGGGCTTCACAGCAAAAATAACCTTGATTAAAAAAACCTGTAAAGACATCTATCTTTCATAAACCTTAGATAAAATGGTAATACAATCATAAGTTTTAATGCTTCATTCATGCTTTCAGTCATGAACGAAGCATAAAAACGAAGAAAGGAAAACACTGGGAATAACCAAAACATCATATTCACAGTTTCAAAAATTGCTTTCGGAAAGTAATAACCTTATAACCAAGCGTAGGCAGCTACATAATTTATTATTTGTCGCTCTAAAAGGTGAAAATATGTAGGGTTTCCAACAGGCCCATACTTTTGAATAAGATAAATAGGTTGAGAAAGAGTAACTTGCATTAGAAAACCATCCTACAACCGAAGATACTAAGGCATCTAGAAAAAAACCTTTACTCTTGATAGAACCCCTTGAGAAAGACCCTAAGGATCTAGACAATGTGGTCAATCTAGTAAAAAATATTTCTAATCAAACAGTAGACCTCAAGAAAATAACTAGTGAAGTGTATTCAAAGAAAAAACCTTTTCTTCCATTATTTAAGAAGAATGATAACCCTCCAAATCCACCATAAACATTGGGTCTTACTTTAAGTCTAGATGATTTTGGAATGGACAACTTTTGTTCATATCACCAGTAGAACCATTATGAGAAAATGTGCCCTCAATGGATCAATTCCATGACCTTAGTCATCAACCAATTGTTAAATCAACAAGAAACCATCGATGACTAGGTCAGGGAAAATAAATAAAAAGAAACCATTGAGGAAACCACAAAAGAATTATCCATGTTCCTATGGGATTGTTGTTTATATTCATATCAGGAGATCAATATCAAAGATATTTATGTAGGGGATACACAAGTTACAAAATTTGTACCCAAAGATTATAACCTGCACAAAAGAGGGGCAGTACCTAGTACTCCTTTACCCTCTAAAGTTGTCAATGCTTCTAGGAAAACACCCCCCCAAAAAAAAACTACTCAGAATCCAAACACCTCTACTCCAACCAACAATAACCCCAACACTTCACAAACATGCAAAACCCCAAGCAAATCTAAAACCATGCTTTGGAATACAAAATTATTGAAGATATGAAGAAAACCAAAGCTAACATCTCCCTGTATGACATCCGTGTGCTTCCCCAACAATGTGATCTTATTCTTGACACATTAAAACCCAACAACTCTTAGAAGAAAACTGTTGTTGCAATAGGAAACACTCCTAAAATTGTCAAAACAAAAGCATAAATTAAAGCTGAAACTAAATCTATTATAAATGCAACAAATATAGGGTCACATTCTAGGTCATAGGTCCTACCCTTTTTTCTCACATTTGAAATTTTTAATTTTAATGTGCACAATTGTTTATCGGACTCTAGCTCTTCTTTTAATATGATTCCCTACTTGGTGTGTAAAAAAATAAATGTTTTCCCAGTAAAGGGCACTATTAGAATCATGCAGTTAGAAAGATCAAATGTCAAGGTAAAAGGTGAGCTCAAATATGTCATGATTAGACTATCTTATGATCCTAGAGTCCATCGAGTTATCGATATTATTGTTGTTGATATTCTAGAAGCATATGGTTTTTTGTTGATTAGGGAATGTATTTTTAAACTACAAGGCTATTTCGCCATGGACTAAACCCACTTGTGGATTCCATATAAGGGTAATCCAAATCAAATCAGAGTGAACAATGAGGACCATTGTTGTGTCATTTTCGTCACTTGAATGAGCAAAAGAGGGGAACTTGCAAGTCTAGTTGGGCCTGCTAGATAGGACATATGTTAGTGTATGAACCAAATGATTCAATCACATGAAATAAACAAACAACTAAGCTAACAACAACTAAATAAATAATTAAAGAAATAAAAATAAAATGCATGAGGAAATTAGAACCAAAATTAATCAAACAAATGACCAATATTCCTGCCACCAATGGAGAAGTATATTAGTGGAAAAACACCACAGAGAAAGGAGGACTTGTGTATCCCCTCTTCCTCCTTGGGAGGGATCTTGAATCCCCTATGTGAGAGTTCTTCTTACAAAATTGTAAACTAGGAAGCAAATGGTGAAGAAATCTAAGCTTATTCCCTTAAGAGGTGAGGTGAATAGCCTAATGATATGATGCTAGTATGCTCCAAGAAGAAAAGAGGTTTCTTGTAGGAGAATAGAGGCAGCATAACAATATAATGAGATTCTTGAATTCATAGTGCACCCATGGCCTATTTTTATAGCAAGTTTTTGAGGCAATATCTAACCGTTCTTTGGTGTGAACAAGGGGCCCTTTAGAGCACCCTCGGGTCTTTGACCAACCCCACATTTGGATTCAGCTCGGATTTGAGGGTCAAATCAAGTTGGGAGATCGTCTAGAAGTGGGAGAGTGGCCGAAAAGAACCATAAATTCACCATTCACAGGAGTGTGTGGCTTTTCTCATACACAGTCGTGCATCAGGCGCATGTGCACTTTTTTGGCGTTTTTGGCCTGCACACATGTGCACGCTTCCTTTAGTGTTTCATCTCATGTCAATTTGTTGACTAGTTGTATAGTTTGTGCCTTTTGGAAATGCACTTTTGGGGTTGTAGGTGAACTAATAGGTGTCTGGAGATGTTGTATTCTTGTAACCATTTGCAGACAAAATTTCAGTGATAACAAATGCCCCCTGATATGTGAGGTTAGGAGCATACGTATAGCCAAAATACATCAATGTTTCTTCTACTGAGAGTACCATTGTAATGAAGAGTTTTGATTAGAACAGCAAGAGAGATCCATCGAAGGGAGAGCAGAAACTATGGGACCCAAACCTTTCTCTAGGTGGGGGAAAATAAAAGATGTATACAAACGAAGCGGGCATGCCCCATGCTCATGTCGTGTAACTCAAAAGAAATTTAAGACAATAAATGAAGTTGTATCCTAATGTAGATAACTGCAGTGCCCTCTGGGGTGGTTTGATAATGGAAGATGACAATTATGATGGTGAACATACTCTGAAAAGAGGCAAGGATGCCTGTAAGAAGTGTCGATGACTCATAGGCATTGATGGCCTAGCCAATTCAGAGGTCTTTGGCTAGTATAAAACAACTGCAATAGTCGCATAGTAAGACCCACCGTAACATGAGATTTTGTTGAAGTCGAATGCTATGGGGGTCAACAAAAACAAAGAGAAATGATGGTTATCTTTGTGCCGTCTGAGACTCCTCATTGTAAAGGTAATGAGAGTCAAGATACTATCACCCTTTTGGAAACTTTGTTGATGTTGACTAAAATGGAGATGCGACTCCAAGAAGAAAAAGGGCTTCATGAAATCCACAGGATATGATCAGAAACTGATGAGGAACATGGACAAAGTCAATACGCAGTGGGACTCAAGATTTCCTGTGGTTGGGGACATATGTGGATGATGATTGGCAACAACTGTGGAACTGGATCTAGCATCAGGGGGACGACTAGATATGGGTTATATTGTGCCAGAGGCATGACAAAGTGGACAAACTCATAGATCAAGGGTACATGGACTATGGTATACTCGAGGTTTATGGATGATGTCAACATGAGGAGAGGATAGTAAATGCCCCAACCAAGGGTGACATGGGTTGCTTTGCTAAAAAAAGAAGGTCGCCAAGAGGAAACAACGAAAGGCTAAGTAAATGCTGGAAACAAAGGTTTTTGTAAAATTGCCAAATGAATAAAGAATAATTTGGGATGAGTGTATAGATATAGAAATGGGTACCCCAGTGCAAGATGGCTTGGATTGTGAGGGTGCAAGTGGAGTGGAGAACTGGTGGAGGGTGGGGGCCCCATGGGTGGGTTTCTGTATGAGGTAGTTGAATGGAAGGAATTTTCGCAGATGGGCAAACTGATTGTGGATGAAATGGAAGGTTAATGATACTGCGGAGGCACATTCAAACTAGAACCCTAATGAGATAACCTGGGAGTCCATTGGAAAATCTAGCAAAAATGAGGAGAAGGAGTATGTGGTTGAATCTTGGAAATGCGTAAGATTATCAGGACTCCCATCCCTAGGGGGTGAAATCATCATGAGTGTCAAAGTGATAAGGGGGACTATGAATGGGACAACTCATGTGGGTAAGAGTGCTACCGGGTGACAATACCGAAATGCAGTAGAGGTGATAGTACTATAGAGCTAGATATGAGGATCCTATATGAAAATGTCAGAGGGTGTGACTGGGAGATGCAATTGATATTCAGAGAAATGATTACATGCCAGTTTCGATCATATACCTAAAGGGGCTGCGTTGGTTTGTGATGACCAAGTACCTGCACACATTAAAACCGAATACCCGACATGAACAATATCTGAAGATAAAGAAAATATAATAGCTATTTTATAATTTTGAACATGAGCATGCATACCTGGACGTGATGTGAGAAAAATGCTCCCCCAAGGCCGAGTATGGATGGTGACCCAGGGAATGTGACTGTGTAGGTGGCAGGATCCTGATCCCATGGCTGAAGATGGATCATAAAATGGATTCTCTGAGCTCCTATAGTTGAGTGTGGAAGTTTGGAAAAAGGGACTACATATAGTTGTGGGGCCCACAATGCCACCTCATTTGTACTTGCTACCATAGTGAGTTGTCGAGAGGATTTGAGAGGATATTTGGAGATTACGAGAGTTCGAGTTGACTGATCCAAGATTTTCAAGATCCAGGTTAGTCGTCTTATCCTCCTGCATAGTATTTAGGTTCTATTTTCTGGGTAGGGTCGTACGTACGGTCGTACTAGGGGTTTTGTAGGGGTGGGCCCACCAATGCGTGGGAGACAACTGTGAGGGTGAGTTTCTCCTCATGATTTCATTTTAGGGGTGGTCCTGAAAGCTTTTTACTAATGTATTAAATAACATGTTCATGGCTATCATCCCCTAGTTGGACGAGAACTCCTGATACTAAGACGGCTGAGGCCGATAAGTAGAGGATGTATTCACGATCAAAGTCGGGTGGACTAATCAAAGGGGCATTGGAGAGTGCCACTTTTAAATCATCAAAAGTGGTTTGGGCATGTTCATCCCATCGGAATGGGATATCATGACACAATAAGCAAAGGAAACCATGCGTGTGAGTGGCGTAATGTGGAACAAAGCGGCGTAGAAAGTTGGCTTTTCCTTGTAGGCTCTACAGTTGGTGCAAATTCCTAGGTGGTGGAATTTTTGTGATAATTTGGACCTTGAGGGGGTCCACTGTGATGCCATGTTGGGAGACGATGAACCCAAGGAGGCATCCAATGGTGACACAAAATACACACTTGAGGGAGTTCAAGCAGATATTGTACTATCGACATCATTGAAACACAACACGTAAGTCATCTAGATGTTGATTTTATTTCTTGGATTGAGCGGTGAGGTCATCCAAATAAGTGAGAATGATGCGAGCAAGATCATGGAAAATGTAAGTCATGGCCCGTTGGAATGTTGCACCTATTTTTTTGAGTCCAAAAGGCATTAAATGATAAGAAAAAGTACCCCATGGGTTAGTGAATGCAGTATTATACTGATATGCTGGATGGATTTGGATTTGATTGTAGCCAGAGAACCCATCCATGAAGGACAAGGCCTAATGGTCGGCAAAATAATTGATAATTTGGTCGATGAAAGGTGTTGGGAAGTTTTCTTTGGCACAAGTGTGATTGAGATCGTGAAAGTCAGTGCAGACGCGAATAGTGCCATGTTTTTTGTTGACAGGGAAGTGGTTGGAGAGCCATGACGTGGAGAGCAATGACGTGTATGTGACGGGTATATGAACCCTGTGACACGTAGTTTGTCAATTGTGGCTTTGATAGCCACTGCTTTGGATGGGTGAAATGGGCATTTCTTTTGATGTACAGGGGTGACTTCTGGCCATATGTCAATGTGATGTTCGACTATAGAAGGATCGAGGCTAGGAATCTCCATGTATGACCAGGCGAAAATATCCTGGTATTCCTGAAAGAGATCTTTGTAAGCCGTGAGTTCCCCGGAGGATCATGTGATGCCAATGATGATTTCCTCTATGATCCCTGATTTGATGGAAATGTCAATTTTGACAGTGGGGGAAATATTGGCCATGTTTCCTTATTCAAAAGCATCGTGGGCAGGGATAGGGTTGTTGAACCAGTATATATGCCTTGATGGAAGAAAATCCTTGGTTTCAATTGCACATATGGAGGCTGGACTAGGAGGGTTAAAGGCCTCCTGTGAGAGAAAGAGCGTTATGTGATGGAGCACATTCCATGGGAAATCGAGGGTAGTTAGTTCCTCTAGGATATCTTCGTTGCAGTGGAAAATGAAAAAATTCAAGGGATCTGTGGAAGTAACATTGGTGACTATCACCGTGTGATTGTATTCAGGTGGTGAAGGCATAGAGGGGGTGTCTCAACCGTGGTGCGATGGTGTACTTGACATAAACCAAATGTCCAGACACTGTGGGTTATAAACTGTAGTAAGGGAAATGTACTGGAGAATTGGGAGGATTTGGGGGAAAATCCTCCGACAGTATATCCATGAACCATGGAGGAGTGGGAAGTGACACAGGTTCAAGGGAGATGATATGAACAATATCTGGAGAAGGAAGAGGGAATTACTTGCATCACATACAGTGAGGTGGTTGGAATATTTTGGATAAGGGCCATTTGACGACGCCTATATTCAATGATCGTAGGACATTGGTATGTGAAATGATCAAGTGATTCACAAATAGAGAATGGGCACCTCATCCGTTTGTTGAATAAGGTCATGACATAATGGATTTCAGTGACATGGGTACTTGATGACATGGGTGGAGAAGGTTCTTGCTAGAGCTTTGGCGTATTGTAGTGAGTGTCTATCGAAACTGAGGTAACATAGGGAAATAATGAGTACAGTGGACATATTATGAACAGATGGCACATGCGAATTTGGTTCATAGCCCTTTACTTCATGTAATAGGGGATGCATTCGTATTACTAGGTGTGCTTGGTGGAGCGATGAGTGAGGTGGTTTCTCGAGGGAGTTGGATCAAATTTCGTAACTCGGGGAGAGAGGGACATCTATTGGTGGGGTGTCCCTCTCTCTCGCATAGTGCATAAGGAGGTTGAACTTGGGGAGGAAGTGGAGCGGTGGGCTCTTTCTTCTTCCGTCTTCCCCCAGCCATAGTGGTGGTGCTGGAAAGTGGGTGTGAGGGTGGTGCTGTCAGAGTGAGTATTGGAATCTACATCAGGATTCCCTCTATTTGGGGAGGGAGGGATGGTTGAGGAACCATCGTGGGTGGGTGTAGATACCATACTAGAATGGCAAGCACCATGTTGTAAAGGGTAAGCGTTGCAGCTACCTAGAAAGCTTGTACTCCCGGTGGGGGGTAGAAGAAGGGAATTTGAGTAATGTCTTTGGGGACTGTCTCCCAAACCGGGATTTGACCCTGTGGGAGGGTGAAATCAAGGATAAGTGGTGTCATAGGATTCTCAGGGGATGCCTGAGGTAGGATTTATTCCATGAGAGGGACGTCCGAGAGTGGGGGAGCCTCGGTGGGAGGAATGGTATCTCCAATTTCAGTTCCATTGGAAGATATGACACACACTTGTGTTGAGGGGTGTATGAGTAGTGGTGCTCCATGGTATGCCCCCAGTAATGATGGGTCTTTGAAGATCCTGGGGCCCATCTCCATGAGTGGGTATGAATCAGAACTAGTGTGGACAATAGGTAGGATGTTATTGATGTTGGAGGAGTGGTAAGGCTCGTAATGTGAAACTTGGTCGATGGTGATGATTTTCCCATTGTGGGGGAACATCATCATTTGAAACATAGAAGAGGCCACTGCCTTCATAGTGTACATGTAGCTACACCCAAACAAGATGTTGTAATCAAGTAGTGCATCGATAACCTCAATGTCGATAAGGATATTTTTTACCTGAGTTCAACGAGGAAATTTTGGAAGAGCCCTTCAGGAGAGGATGGTCGTCCATCATAAGCTCTCAATGTGATGGTAGATGGTATTAGCTTATGGGAGCCAAGTTTCTGCCATATGGTTTTGGACATGATGCATATGGATTCACCTTCTTCAATGATACATCGATGAACCGTGATGTTCTGAATATTGACTGGTATTTGGAAAGCTACCAAAGCGGGGAGACGAGGTTCCCCACAATCTAGATCAAATGTGACGAGTCTAGTATCAATAGGTTCGACTACCCCCAAGGCGGAAAGCAATGATTTCCGTTGAGTGGGACGGGTTTGGAGGACCTAAAAGACTAACATGGCTATAGGAGATTGTGCCAATTCATCGACCAAAATGTAATTGTACGCTGCCCTAGCCTGAGGGTTGACATTTCGCCGTAATGGGATGTGAGGAATACGAATGGGGGGTTTAGTGTCAGGGCATGGAATCATCAAGGGTTTTCTATATGTAACTGGAGCTTCTTACGAAGTGGTGGGAGTATATTTAGGGGGTGCACTGTATTGGCGACTGCGCGTTTGTAGAAGAATTTAGTCTTCGCTAGTGAGGAGGATATTGTGATCCGTCGGGTTCCCAGGGTTTTGATATTGTCCCATCTGTGGTGGGGCAGGATGCATCTCCTGCTAGGTATTCATCACACCTTGGTGTGGAATAGGGTTTTTCAACACAGCTGGGGGTGGTTGTTGAAAATACTATTGTGGGACCTATTGAGGGGCAGGTGGTGCTGGAGGGCATGGCACATTCATTGAATATTTCATCCATTTGAAGTCGGCTATTTGGGGGCAATGGTGAGTGTAATGGCCATGATAATTGCAAAGAGTGCAAGGGAAGTTCGTACAGAGGTTTTTGTTGTTGTTCCTCCCTTGGTGTTTGTTGTTATTTTCCCCTTGGGGGTTCTGGTTGCCTCCAACAGGTTGGTTTTTTTGGGGGTTATTTCCCCCTAGTCCTGGGTTATTATTGTTTCGGTTTTTTCCTTTCTTTTTGGCATTATTTGACTGATGGGCCAGATTTACCGTATTCAGTTGTTCAAAATTTTGAAATTGTTGAAAGGGAGAGGGATGAACAAAGTTAACCCCAACATGTGGTTGTCCTTGTGGAGGAGCAATGGGTTGTGCAGGACCAGGAAATGGAAAATACAGATTATTTTGTGGCAATGATCTGTGTTGTGTCCCTTTCGTCACCTAAATGAGCAAAACAAGGATGCTTACAAGTCCAGTTGGGTTAGTTGGACAAGACAACAGTGAATGAAAGAGTTAGAAATATCAAGCATAAGAAATAAACAAACTACTAAGCTAGTAACAATAAAAGAAACTAAACTAGAGTGCATAAGGGAAATAGAACAAAAAATAAACAACATACATGGCACCAATGGATAAGTTGTATTAGTGGGAAAACACCAAAGAGAAAGGCAGACTTATGGGTCCCCTCTTCCTCCAAGGGAGGGCTCTTGAACCCCCAATTATTGAGATCTTCTTAAAAGTAGAAAACTTAAAGGAAATGGTGAAGAAATCCAAAGCCCATTCACTCAAGAGGTGATGTGAATGGATAAATGAAATGGTGCTTGTATGATTTTGATGAGAAAAGAGGATTCCCCAAGAGAATATAGGCAGCATAACAATACAAATGAATTCCTTGAAAATATAGTGCACCCATGGCCTCTTTTTATAGAAAAGCTTTGAGGCATTATTCAACCAGTCTTTAGTGTGAACAAGGGGCTCTTCAGGGCACCCTTAGGTCTTTGACCAACCCCCCACTCGGATTCAGCTCAGATTTGGGTGTCAAATCGACTTGGGAGATGAACCAGAAGTGGGTGGAAGGCCGACCAAAATTATAAATGCACCGTTCTGAGGTGAGAGTGGATTTTTGCGTCCACAGTAGCGCATCGGGCGCATATGAGCTTTTCCGGCGTTATTCGACTATCACACATGCGCACTCTACCTTTGTATCCTTAGCGCATGCTGATTTTTTAACCAGTTGTATAATTTTGTGCCCTCTGGAAATGAATTTTCTGGGCCATGGATGAACTAATGGGTGTTTGAAGATGATGGATTCCTGCAACCATTTGCAGATGAAATTCCAGTGATAACAGATGCCCACTGATGTGTGAGGTTAGGAGCATACGTATAGCCAAAATACATCAATGTTTATTCTACTGAGAGTACCGTTGTAAGAAAGAGTGTTGAGGGGAATTTCAAGAGCGACCCATTGGAGGGAGAGGGGAACCGGTAGAACCCAAACCTTTTGCAAGGTGTGAAAAAATAAAACTGTGTACAAACGAGGCGAGCATGCCCCATTCTCATGTCATGTAACTCAAAAATGTGTAAGACAGTAGCTGAAGCTGTGTGTTGGTGTAGATGACTATAGTGCCCTCGGAGGTGTGGTGATAAATAGTAGAGGACAATTCTAATGGTGAATAAACTCTAAAAAGAGGTGAGGACACTTGTAATAAGTGTCGATGATACACAGGCATGGATAGCCTATCAAAGTTTAGAGGCCTTTGGAAAATATAAAAACAACTGCAATAGTCGCAAAGTAAGACCCACCACAACATGATAAAGTGTTGAATTCGAATGTCATGGGGGTCAACGACAACAAAGATAAATGACGGGTCTCTATGTGTCGTCCAAGACTCCTCATTATAAAGGCAATGAGGGCCAAGATATTGTCGCCCTTTTGGAAACTATGTTGATGTCAACAGAAAGGGAGACATGACGCCATGAAGCAAAGGGATTCATGAAATCTACGGGATAAAAATAAGAACTGATGAGGAACATGGATGTAGTCAAGATATGGGGAGACTCAATACTACCCTTGGTTGGGGATATTTGTGAAGGATAAGTGCCAGTGATCGTGGAACTGAATCTAGCATCAGGGGAACGACTAGACTAGGGTTAAATTGTGCCAGAGGTGTGACAAAGTGGACAAACTCAAAGATCAGGGGTAAATGGACTGTGGGATACTCAGGGTTTATGGACGATGTCAACAAGAGTAGAAGATAATGAATGCCCCAACCAAGGGTGACATGGGTTTCTTTTGCCGAAAAAGGAAGGTCACCAAAGGTGATGACAAAAAACTATGTAATGGCTGGAAACAAAGGCTTTGTAAAATTACCAAATGAATAAAGAATAATTGGGGATGATCTTACAAATACAGAAATGGGTGCCCCAGTGCAATATGGCTTGGCCTATGAGGGCGCAAGTTGCGTGGAAAAGAGGTGGAGGGTGGGGGCCCCATAGGTGGGTTTCTGTATTAGGTAAAAATGAATGGAGGACAATCTGGAGATGGGAAAATTGATGGTGGATGAGATGGAGGGATAATGATACTGCAGAGGTGTAGTCAAACTATGAATCGTCACGAGATTACTCGGGATTCCATTATGGGAAATTGTCAAAATGAGGAGAAGGAGCATGCGGCTAATTCTTGGGAATGCAAAGACTATGAGGACTCCCAGCCCTAGGGGGTGAAAGCAGCATGAGTGTCAAAGTGTCAAGGGGGAATATGAATGGGACAACTCATGTGGGGAAGAGTGCTACTAGGTGACAATACTGAAATGCAGTGGAGGTGTGAGTACTGCAGAGCTGGATGGGGGGACCTTAGAGGAAAATATTGGAGGGTGTGACTGGGAGATGCAATTGATATTCAGAGGGAATGATTACATGCTAGTAGAGATATTATACCTGAAAGGGTCGTGTTGATTTGTGGTGACCAAGTACCTACACACATGAAAACCAAATATCCGACGTGAACAATATCTAAAGATAAAGAACATATAATAGTTATTTGATAATTTTGAACATAAGCATGCGTACCTGGGCGTGATGTGAGAAAAATGCTCCCCGAGGGCCGAGGATGGATGGTGGCCCAGGGAAGGTGACTGTGTAGGTGGTGGGATCCTGGTCCCGTGGCTGAAGACGGATCGAAAAATGGATACTCAGAGCTCTTGAAATTGAGTATGGAAGTTTGGAAAAAGGGACTATATATAGCTGTAGGGCCCACATTGCCACCTCATTTATACCTGCTGCCATAGTGGATTGACAAGTGGTTTGGGGAGAGATTTGGATATTCTGGTAAATTGAACCAATTGATTCAGGATCAACGCATTTCAGGTTAGTGGTCATATCCTCCTACACATTAGTAAGGGTTCTTTTTTGGGTAGGGCTTGTATGGATGGCCTTACAAGGGGGATTTGTGAGGGTGGCCCCCCTAGTGTGCGGGTGATTGAGTATTTTGCACGCATGAGTGCATGGATATAATTTGGAGAGCCACACATGGGGGTGCTAAAATAGGGAAAATAGGTGCGCATGGAATTTGCGCCTGTGCAACGCATAACAACGCATCCATGCGCAACTGTGTTCCTCACAGGTGTGCATATGTGTGCAACTGTGGAGAGAATAGGCGTGCTAGGATGTGCGTCTGTGTGTGTGATAGGGGTGCATGGGTGCACCCCTATATTTCCAATAGTTTCTCATGAGTGCATGTGCGTGCCTGTGGGGAAAAAAGTCGTGCCTTTGAGGCAAAGCTAAAGGGTGTACACACTAATAGTTTTTGGAGATTATGTGTTTTTATGAGTTGTGATGGATGATCAAATCTTGTATGTGTTGATGTAGGCGACCAGTCGATGATGTCGATCCATTGGAGGGAGAGGAACTGGGCACGCCTGAGATAGGCGGTGAGAGATGAGGAGCTGACAGTATGTAGTGCTTTGGCAACTTGTGGGCTGCTGAAGTTTTTTGAGTGCTCACTAGTGAGGGATTAGGAGTACTTGCTACAATTCCTGATTTGATGTGGAGTCTGGAGTTGCAGTGTTTCATTGTTCGCGGTGAGAACCTAGCATCTCTGTTGTAGATGATGTATAATTTTTGATTGGGCTCCCTTTTCGGGGGACCCTACTACCTTTCAAGCCCATGGTACCCAGGGATGGGCAGTTGGTTGTCCTAGCCCGAACCTATTGTTCAGGGGAGGACTACATGTCCGGCTCTATGGTGAGGATTGGGGCAATGGACACCCTGGTGCATCAATGTGTTTCATTGATGATTGTGAGAGTGTATGGATCTCTCGCGACTCAGTGGATCAGTGGGGGTCATTTGAGGATTATGCAGAGGGCACTGGGGGTGAGAATATTTCTTGGGGATTTATGTTGCACGCCAAGATGATGGGGAAACTCGACAGGTGTCGAGATGCTCACTCAAGGGAGTTTTCCTTTTGGTCCATATTGGTAGCATGGTTTTTGGAGAGGGTGCCCATGCTGCACCCGAGAGTTTTATTAGATGCCCCAGGTATGCGAGAGCCGCGATTGCGGTGGTGGGATACAATTTTGGTTTGCCATGGTGGGGGGGAGGGTGGCCATTATTTTATGATTGAGGTTTCACGGGTGTGGCATTAGATGCCACATATCATACTCCAGTTCCCATATAGTGGGGTGGATTTCCAAGATGACCCAGAGATGGTGCTACCCCCAGGAGAGGTGTTTGACCGCAGAGGTATGTTGATTTATTTGATGTTTTGATTTTTATATAGTATAGCATGTTCTTTGTGTATAGATGGATGCTGATGCTATCCTTTGTTTATTTTGTGTCCATATGTGGGACCTCGCGGATAGGACGTTGAGCTAGTCAGAGCGTCATGGGCCAGTGAGACCACCGCAGGGAGAGCCACAGGTCAGGGAGAGACGATGTTGGGATGAGGGTGGTGAGAGGCCGGCTGATGATGAAAGAGCAGGTAGGAGACACCATTTTGATGACCCTGGTGTAGGGCCTTCTCATGCACCTCCAGTGGGGGCCGGGGGAGAGTTCGAGGATATTCGCTACTTGGAGGCAGTACTACAGAGAGTGCCTGAGGGCATGTGGTCTCATATTCAGGACGACGGAGTCCTGGAGCAGTGTGTGGGCCTTCTGGCGGAGTGTTAGACCTTGATCCTCAGAGCAGCTATAGCGGGTGCAGCTATGAATGGGAGACTTCCCCCAGGACTTGAGGGACCCCTAGCTGGTGGGGCACCTCCTCCCAAGAGAGGACCAGGTGGTGGAGCTTTAGAGGCACCATGAGTGCCTGTATAGTTATTTTTGTATAGGCTTGTGAGCCCATTTTGTATATGATGTTGGGACACCGATTTTGTATTTATAGGGGTGACGTGGTTCAACTACCTACGAATGTTGTACATGTACTATTTTTTGTAAACGTTGATGGCACATTTGACCGATATATATATATATATATATATATACACACATTTTGGGATCATTGTGACGTGCACATGTGTTGATTTTTTTTTGGTTATGATGTCTAATTTATATGTTGTGACGGAATTTTGATGAGTTATGTATGTGTAATGGTAACTTGATGGGATAAATGCCAATCTAACACTAGGTTAGCCATATTATCTGCTATTTGGTTAGATTGCCTTGGAATATGTGTGAATGTGATTGAATCAAAATGTCAAGATAAAAGTCTAACTTGAAGGTATTTGTGAAAGAGGCATGGATCGCATACACGGTACACATTGTTGAGTTGGAGGAAGACAAGTTGGGAATCTAGTAAGATGCTAAGGTGATGAATATGGCAGCTACTAGCCTCGACAAGGAGGCCAATGAAGGTTGTGTATTCTTCTTGGTTGTTGGTATCTGAGCCCAGGCATATGTCACTAGAGTGGAGCAGTTCATGCGAGGGGGTATAGAGGGCCCAAGCGGCTGAAGCGAGAATTTGTGTCTAATGGCTAGCTCCATCGGCGTAACCATTGTGGAAGGCCGATGGAGGAGGCATCTGTCAATAACACAAATGATAGATTAGATGCAAGATATGGAGGAAAAAGAAGACTAAAAACTCTGCAAAAAGAAAAATCCTAGTGTATCATGGCTACGCTCAGGCATAAAATTTCTTTAAGTACAACCCGTTGATGGGTTCCTTGAGGGGGTGGCCTTCGAGAGAGGCCAGGATGTATGCGCCTTTAGTGAGGCAATGTTGGATAATGTAAGGTACATACCATAATGACTCATAATTTCCATGGCTGAAGGTATCATGAGCGATATCGTAAGAAAGGATGAGGTTTCCTTCGTTGAATGATTGAAGGTTGACATGGCGATCAAAGGTGGCCTTCGACCATTTTTTGGCTACCTCATTGTTATGTAATGAAGACCAACAGTTTTCATCCAACGACTCTAAGTTCAGCAAACGCTTCTCCATTGGAGTAGTGTCGGGTAATAGCTCAATAACGGTGCATAATTTGGGGATTTCGCATTTGATGGGGAGAGTGGCCTCGACCCCATGGACAGATGAAATGGTGTGAAACCAATGGCAGTTTTAACTGTCGTGCGATAATCCCATAGTGCAAAAAACAACATATGGTGCCAATTGGTCTTATGTTTGTTAACCATGCGCTGCAACATGGTTTTGAGGACCTTGTTGATGGCCTCTACTTGTCCGTTGGACTGAGGGTAGTATGGGGAAAAAAATCATGGGAGAAGCCTAACCTAGAGAAGAGTTCAATGAAAATCTCATTCTCGAAGTGTTTCCCGTGATCGAAGACTAGCTATAGGGGGAATCCAAAGAGGGAGATGATGTGGTTGAAGAAAAAATGCGTTGCAGTGTCAGCGGTGTTGTTGAAGGTGGGCATGGATTCAACCCATTTGGTGAAATAATACACTGCCACGATGATGTATTTGTGTCCATTGCTAGATGGATGGTTGCAAGTCATGAAGTCTATGCCCCATTTGAAAAAGGCGATGACAGTAATGATTGGGTGGAGAAGAGCAGGTGGTGCTCTCGCTTTGTTGGCATATAGATGACATTTTTCACATCGCTTCATAGTGTGGATGCAGTCATGAGACAATGTGGGCCAAAAATAGCCAACTCGAATGATTTTAAGGGCGGTGGACATCCCTGAGAGGTGGCCCCCACAGACGCCACTGTGGCAGTCATTCAAGACTCTGTCTACTTCATCAATAGTCAAACATCGACGAAGTATGGTGTAGAACCCTCGTCGATATAAGATATCTACGATAAAGAGGTAGCGAGGGGCCTAGTGTCAAATACGTTGACAATCGTCCATGGAGAGGTGGTTTCTGAACTTCTGTGTTCATAGGCAGATGAGGAGATCATTGTACCAATGATCATCCGAAAAGATGAAAAAGAGATGTTTATCGATGAAGTCAGTATTGATGGGAGATCTAGTAGTATCGGAAGGAAATTTCATAATGATTTCGACGACAATGAGGGCCATCTTGCTCTTGGGTGTTGAAAATTTGAGGTCGTACTCCTGAAGGATGATGATCCATGGGGAAAATTTTCCATTAATTTTCCGGTGAATGAGCAAGTATTCCATTGGGTTGGAATCTTATATGACCTTGGTAGTTTGAAGAAGGATGTAATGGTGAAGTTTTTGGACTGTGAGGACAACTGTAAGGGAAAGTTTCTCTTCGTGATTATATTTCAAGGGTGGCCCTAAAAGGTTTTTACTAACATAGTAAATGACATGCTCCCGATCATCATCCCCTAATTGGATGAGAACTCCTACCACAGAGACGGTTGAGGCCGATAAGTAGAGGATATAGTCGCGGTTATAGTCGGGTGGACTAATCAATGGGGCATTGGAGAGGGCTTCTTTGAGATCATCAAAAGTAGTTTGGGCATGTTCATCCCATTGGAATGGGATATCATGACATAAGAGGCGAAGGAAACCATGTGCCCAAGTGGCGTAATCGGGGACAAAGCGGCGTAAAAAGTTAGCTTTGCCTTGTAAGCTTTGCAACTGGCATAAATTTTTTGGGGGGGGGGATTTTTTTTGATGGATTAGACCTTGAGGGGGTCTACTGTGATGTCGTGTTGGGAGACGATGAACCTAAGGAGGCATCCAATGGTGACGCAGAATACGCACTTGAGGGGATTCAAGCGGATATTGTACTGACGACACCTGTGAAAGACAATGCGTAAGTCATCGAGGTGTTGAGTGTGTTTCTTGGATCGAGCGGTGAGATCGTCCAAGTAGGCAAGAATGATTTGAGCCAGATCATGAAAAATGTGTGTCATGACGCATTGAAAAGTGGCTCCAGCATTTTTTAGGCCAAAAGGCTTGACACAATATGCAAAAGTATCCCAAAGGGTAGTGAATGCAGTTTTGTATTGATCGGTTGGGTGAATCTGAATTTGGTTGTAGCCAGAGAAACCATCTATGAAGGATAAAGCCTCGTGGTCGACACAATCATCGATAATTTGGTTGATGAAGGGCATTGGAAAATTGTCTTTGGGACAAGCGTGATTGAGATCACGAAAGTCCATACAGACACGGATAGTGACTTGTTTTATGTTAACGTGGACGGGGTTGGAGACCCATGACATATATGCGATGGGGTATATGAACCCTACAACACGTAATTTTTCAATCTTGGCTTTGATGGCTGCCGCTTTCGATGGGTGTAATGGATGCTTCGTTTGTCATACAAGTGTGATATCAGGCCATGTGTCTATACGATGTTCGATAATAGAGGGATCAAGGCTGGGAATATCTATGTATGACTGGGAAAAAATGTCCTGGTATTCCTGGAAGAGAGCTTTGTAAGAGATGAGTTCTTTAGGAGGGCATGCGGCATCGATGGCAATTTCCTCTATGATTCCAGGTTTGATGGAAATATCAATTTTGACAGTGGGGAAAATGTTGGCCATATTGCCTTCTTCAAAAGTGTCGGGGGAAGCGATAGGGTTATTGAACCAATCTATATGCCCTGAGGGGAGAAAATATTTAGTTTCGATTGCGTATATGGGGCCTTGTTTGGGAGGCACAAAGGATTTTTGTGAAAGAAAGAGTTCTATGTGATGGAGCGGATCCCATGGGAAATCGGGGGAAGTTAATTCCTCGAGGATGTATTCGTCGCAGTGGAACTGTCAAGAATATAGTGGATCAAGGGGAATAACATTGGTGACTATCATCGTGTGGTTAACTTCTGGTGAGGAAGTAGGGGAAATGATGAAAGAGGGTTGCAAGGGTTCGATCAACATAAACCAAATATCGAGATACTATGGGTTGAAAATGGTAGTCAGGCATAAAATTTCTGTGGGAAAATAAATGGGAGAATTGGGGGGATTTGGGAGAAAATACTCGTGGATACTATCTATGAATCAGGGAGGAGTGGTAATTTCCTTAGGCTCGGGGGAAAATATATAAACCATATCTGGAGAGGGAGTAGGGGGGACTACTAGCATCACTGGAGGTGGGGTGATGGTAGGATTGGGAATACGGGCCAATTGATGACACCGATATTCAATGATCATAGGACAATGATATGTAAAGTGATCAATGGATTCACATAAATTGCAAGGACACTGCATACGTTCATTGACTGTGGTCGTGACATAGTGGATGTCAGTGACATGTGTGTTAGATGATGCAGATGGGAGGGGTTATTGCTGAAATCTCTGGCGTACATCTGCTATTGTCTTCTAAAAGTGAGGTAGCATAGAGCAATGGTGGGTGTAATGTCTGTATTTAGAACAAATGGCACATGCAAATTTGGTTCGTAGGCCTTTGCCTCTTGTAGGGGATGTAATGGTAGAATTAGGTGAACTGGATGAAACAACAGGTGGTGTCGTCGCTCAAGGGAGTTGAATTAAATTGCGCGGCTCGGAGAGAGATGGGCATTTATTGGTGGGGTGTCCTTCTTTCTCTCATAGTGTGAAAGGAGGTTGAACTTGTGGTGGAAGTGGGGAGACAAGATCTTTCTTCTTTCGTCTGCCCCCAACTGTAGCAGTGGTGCTAGTGAGTGGGGGTGCAAGTGGTGTGGTGGGGGTAAGTATGGGAATATGCATCGGGATTCATTATGTTTGGGGAGGGAGGGATGGTTGAGTGACCATCTCAGGTGGATGTAGATACCATACTGGAATTTCCAACACCATATTGGGAAGGGTAAGCATTGCAGCTACCTAGAAAGCTTGTATGCCCAGTGGGGGGTAAAAGAGGGGGATTTGAGTAATGGCTTGTGGGTCTGTCTCCCAAACTGGGATGTGGACCTGGGGGGGGTGTAATCAGGAATAGGGGGATTTGGAGGGTTCTCAAGGGATTCCTGAGGAAGGAGCTCTGCAACTAGTGGGACGTCAAATAGTAATGAAGCCTATGTGGGAGGAAGGGTATCTCCAATTTCTGTTCCATTGGAAGATATGACACATACTTGTGTTGAGGGATGTATGAGAGGAGGTGCTCCATGGTATGTCCCTAGAAAGGATGGGTTTTTGAAAATTCATGGACCCATTTTGATGAGTGGGTAAGCCTCAGGATTAGTGTGAACAAAGGGTAGGATATTATTGATGTTGGAGGAAGGGTTGGGCTCGTAATGCGACACTTGGTCGATAGTAACGATCTTCCCGTTGTGGAAAACATTGTGCGAAACATGAAATAGGCCATAGCCTTCATCGCATACATGTAGATACACCCCAAAAAAGGTTGTAATTGAGCGGAGTGTCGATAACTTCAATGCCAATGAGGATAGTATTGCCCTCGAGTTCAATGAGGACATTTCTAAAGAGCCCTTCTGGAGAGGATGGTCATCCATCATTACATCTTAGAGTTATGGCAGATGGTATGAGCTCGGGGGAGCCAAGTTTCTTCCATACCATTTTGGACATGATGCAATGGTGAACTGTGATGTTTCGGATTTCAACCGGTATTTGGAAAGCGACCAAAGCGGGGAGATGGGGTTCTCCACTATCAAGATCAAAGGTGATTAAGCGAGTATCAGCAGGTTCGACTATCTCCAGGGCGAAAAGTAAATATTTCCATTGAGTAGGATAGGTTTGAAGGACTTATGAAACTGACATGGCAACAGGGGATTGGTCCAAGACATCGACCAGACTGTAATTGTGTGTTTCCCTAGCCTAAGGGTTGTTGACATTCCGTCGTAATGGGATGTGAGGAATATGAAGGGGTGGTTCAGTATTAGGGAGAGGAGTTATCAAAGGTGATCTAGTTGTGACTGGGGCTACTTCCGAGGTAGTGGGAGCAGATTCAGGGGGTGCATTGTATTGACGACTGTGTGTTTGTAGAAGGACTTCTTCCTCACTAGTGAGGAGGATAGTGTGATCTGTAGGAGTGCTTAGGTTTGCATATTGTCCCATATGTGGCGGGGCTAGATGCATATCATGTTGGGTGTTCATCACCTCTTGGTGTGGAATGGGGTTTTGTAGTACGACAGGGGGTGGTTGCTATACATATTATTGTGGGGCCTATTGGGGGCAGGTGGTGCTGGGGGACGTGGTCCATTTCTCGATTCTTTCATCCATTTAAAGTTAGCAATTTAAGGGAAATGGTGAGTATAATGGCCATACTCACCGCAAAGGGCACAAGGGAAGTTTTTATGAAGATTGTTTTTGTTCTTCCCTTGGTGTTTGTTGTTATTTCCCCCTTGGGGGTTTTGGTTCCCCTAATTCCCTTGGGGGTTTTCCTTTCTTTTTGGCATTGTTCGACTGATGGGTCAGATTTTTCGTATTCAGCTGTTCAAAATTTTGATATTGCTGAATGGGAGAGGGATGAACAAAGTTAACCCTAGAATGTGGGTGTCCTTGTGGTGGAGCCATGGGCTGTGGAGGGATAGGAAATGGAAAGTATGGATTATTTAGTGGAAATGATCTGTAGGGTACATAGGAAGGCATTGCACTTTCACTAGTGCTCAGGGTATAAGTTGAGGTAGAGGGGGTACCAGAACTTGGTTGGGCCACGGGGCATACTGTGGGTGCCAACGGTGGTCCATTGATGGGTGGAGGAAGGGAAACAGGGTATGTTTGTTGATAAGGGGGAGGAGGATAATAAGGAGGTATGCCATATGCCGATGGATATTGAGGTGTTCCATACATAGGTGGTTGTTGGAGGAGTGAATTGTGGTGTGTAGTGGTACCAATCAATTCATCTATTGAGTGAGACATCCCAGGTTTGTCCTAGACGAATGGCATAGGTCTCAGAGCATCAGGTAGTACCGTATATAAGTACCATGACTATGAATAAATGAGCTCGAACTGTTGGGCTTTGTTGATGGCTTCTTCTTCCGATTGGGGGAAGGTGGCGGCCACATCCTTGGAAAGGAGGGAAACAAGTGATTTGAGAAACCAATTGAGGCATTGTTGCTTAGTCGCTTCTGCTTTGCATAGACTACGTCGTCGACTCCATTCATGAATGTGGTCAACGATGTGTGTAGTGGAGGTTTGTTTAAACTCAAAGAGTAGTTCGATACCATTGTCATGATGGGTTGGTAGTTGAAAGAAGGTCAAAAATGATTTGGCCAAAGATTCAAAAGTCACATGGGACCCATATTTTTATTCTACATACCACTTGGTTGATGGGCCAGTAAGAGTGCGTTCGAATAACCTCAATCGAACATATTCATCCATGATGTTGTTTGAAGAGCACCATAAGTGGAAGGTCATGATATGGTTAGTTGGGTCATCTCCTGGTTTTTCCTTCAAACTTGAGAATGTCTGAAGGTAGTTTGGTAGGCATTCTAGGCCATGTGGGGTTATGAAATATAGGATCATTGGTGAGCTTAGTCAGATCTAGTGTGTTGAGGGAAGCCAAGTATGGAATTTGGGGTGGTGGTGGAGGGTTAATTCCCATCATGATGGGAATGGTTTGTGTACCTAACCCTTGAGGAGGGTTAGTTCCAGCCATGGTTTGAGTGTTGTGTGTCCTTGACCCTTGAGGGGGCCTAGGTGGGGTTGTACTTCCTCCTAGGGAAGAGGTGTGCCCCCCACTTCCTTGTAAAGGAAAGTGGGTGGATGGTTGACCTTGGGAAGTGGACCCAAGTAAAGTGGAACCAAGCAAAGTGGATCCCAAGATGGTAGCACTCACAAGAGTGTGAAAGGTGGAGCCGATGAGTTGGCAAGAATAATAACTTCCCCTAGAATGGGAGGGATATTTAGCAAGCGTTTGGACCAACGGGGATTCTGTGGGTCCCCTATGATGTCCGACTAGAAAATTGGATGTGTGAAAATGGTGATGAAAGCAATAAATGAACAAGAGTCTTTGTTATGATTTTTTGGACCTTCACAATATATCTCACAATTGCATGTAATCACAAGAGCATCATACATAAGTCAATTGATAAAGAAGCATACATGTCGATAGGTAGATTTTGTCCACATGGGAGGAAAAAGAAAACAAATGCTCCTGTCCTAAAAGACATAATGTCCTTCCTATCAAATAGAACTGGACCTTCCAATAACACTCAACAATGGGGTCTGAAGCCACTGGAAGAGGAACTAGTGAAGGATGAAGTAATCAGTTATAATGAGAGGTAGAGAGGGCATATCCCGAAAGAGCTGGCGATATTTCCCAATAGCCACACAAAATACGATCAAGGTGTAATTGCAACCCACAATTTCCACCTGGGTAGATATCCTAAAATTTGTCACTAGGTACCTCGGTCAAAGTGCGACATTTAGATTTTCGGCCTAAGAAACTGGTCACGGGTTGGATCTCGTCCAAGAGGTGGGTGCCTCAAGGGGGGACGCACAGAACAACCGGACCTCGGCCTTCGAACCTTCATGGGTATCTCCCTAACCTATGGTGTTAGGAACACTTAACTTGGAGGACTTTAAAGCTCCCTATTTGAAAACTTCTATTGTTTTAAAGAGGTGAGAACCAAATAACGGGGAGTTATTTGGATGCCTATCCTCGAGATCTTACCTAGACTAAAAAAATTCTTTTGACACCCCTTATGGAGGAAAACTTAGTGAGTTTTTAGAAAAAATTTAGATGTGGTTGTTTGAGAGATTGGTGGTGTGAACCAATGTCGTTGAAATTAAGTGGGAGTGGATAGTCTCGTTAAGAAAAGGGTGGGGCATTTCGGAATCCCTTTGGAGGAAACTTACTTCAACCTCCACATTTTGAGATGAAAACTATGTGATTGAGTAGTGACTTTGTGTGTGAACAAGTGAAACTGTGCCAAATTTTTAATAAGTTAAGTGTCCCCTTGCTGCATGTGGACTTCATGTGGTCCTTACAAGTCTTGATTACCTAATTAACTAAATGCCATTGTTACAAACTTGCGGAATTTTAAATTCCCTAGAGAACTAGCATGTGAACATATGGGTCCTTACCAATCCTTTAACTCCCTAGTGTGATTTAATATAAGAAAGCTTCAACAACTATCCTAGACTGTGGATATCTGGGCATGTATGGGCCCGTTACAAAACCTTTAAAGTTCCCTAGTGATTCGATCTAAGAAAGTAAATTCAAAACTATCCTATCTTTGTAGCATGTGGGCATGTATGGGCACGTTACAATTTTAAGATTTATTTTGAAAAGAAACTAAGAGAAGTCCCGAGGGGGCTCTTGTCCTCTCCTAAATATTTTTTCTTTAAGGGAGATGAAATTTTCCCTCAATCATTTTTTTGATTCTCAAGATCGCTTTATGGAGCGAGGGAAGAGCATACTCAAAGATTGACGTTCAATTTCTGGTCCCAATGCAAGTAGTTATATTTGTGATATAGAATGATTTCAACTTATCTTTAATCAAATAAATCCATGCATGTGGAAAAATGAAAGAAGAAAGAGGATACATATGGTTTTTAACCCCGTAAGTGCCTATGTTTTGACTAACCCTTCATGTGGAGAGGGAATCTAAGTGTGGTGCATATTACAATCTGCATAGAATCAAACTTAAGAAGGCTATGGGCCTCCAACAAATCACAAAAACCCTTACATTATATGATTTTATGGACAGATGCGCGGGTCACGGAGTAGACAGAGGCACATTAGGTGCCAATGTGCAAATTAAAAATGACTTTTTGGCACAGTGCGCAGAATGCACTGAGAAACACAGTGGGTTTGGCACACGTGCTCAAAAGATGCGCCTGTGGGTTAAAAAACCCGCACACTTTCTGTTACATGGTCATGAAAGAAATTTTGGATGGCTCTGAATTTATCTTTTTGCATGTAGGCATGGGCCGGTTATGGTTCCTGCAAGTTAAATAAACCAAAATGAAGTGCTCAAACAACCCAAATGGGGGGAAATTGATACCAATCCCCAGTGGAGTTTCAAATCTGTTGCATCCCTTTCATCACCTAAATGAGCAAAACAAGGACGCTTACAAGTCCAGTTGGGTTAGTTGGGCAAGACAATAGGGAATGCAAGAGTTAGAAACATCAAGCATAAGAAATAAACAAAGAACTAAGCTAATAACAATAAAATAAACTAAACTAGAGTGCATAAGGGAAATAGAAAAAAAAATAAACAACATGCATGCCACCAATGGATAAGTTGTATTAGTGGGAAAACACCAAAGAGAGAGGGAGACTTATGGGTCCCCTCTTCCTCCAAGGGAGGGCTCTTGAACCCCCAATTATTGATCTCTTCTTACAAGTAGAAAAATAAAAGGAAATGGTGAAGAAATCCAAAGCCCATTCACTCAAGAGGTGATGTGAATAGCTAAGTGAAATGGTTCTTGTATTCTCTTGATGAGAAAAGAGAATTCCACAAGAGAATATAGGCATCATAACAATACAAATGAATTCCTTGAAAATATAGTGCACCCATGGCCTCTCTTTATAGAAAATCTTTGAGGCATTATTCAACAAGTCTTTAGTGTGAACAAGGGGCTATTTAGGGCATCCTTAGGTATTTGACCAGCCCCCCACTTGGATTCAGCTCATATTTGGGTGTCAAATTGACTTGGGAGATGAACCAGAAGTGGGTGGAAGGCCGACCAAAATCATAAATGCGTCGTTCTGAGGTGTGCGCTGATTTTTTTGTCCACAGTCATGCATCGGGTGCATATGCGCTTTTCTGACGTTATTCGACTGTCACACATGTGCGCGCTACCTTCGTATCCTTAGCGCATGCTGATTTTTTAACCAATTGTATAGTTTTTCCCCCTTTGGAAATCTATTTTCTGGGCCATGGATGAATTAATGGGTGTTTAGAGATGCTGGATTCATGTAACCATTTGTGGACAAAATTTTAGTGATAGCAATATGTAGGGTACATAGGAAGGTGTAGCACTTTCACTAGTGCTTAGGGTGTAAGATGAGGTAGAGGGGGTACCAGAACTTGGTTGAACAGTCAGGCGGATCGTGGGTGTCGACAAGGGTCCACTCAAGGGTGGAGGGAGGACAATAGGGTATGGATATTGATAAGGGGGGGGAGGGTAATAAGGGGGTCCTTCATACATCGGTGGATATTTGGGTGTACCGTACATAGGTGGTGGTTGGATGTACAGATTATGGTTTGTTGTGGTACCAATCAATCCATCCGCTAAGTGAGACATCCCAGGTTTGTGCTGGCCAAATGGTACAGGTCTCGTGGTGTCAGGTAGTACTGTGTATAAGTATCCTGACTGTGCATAAATGAGGTCATACTTTTGATCCTTTCTGATGGTTGCCTCTTCAGTTTGGGGGAAGTTGGAGGCCACATCTTTGGCAGGGAGAGGGACGAGTGATCTGAGAAACCAATTGAGGCATTGTTCTTTGGTGGTTTCTGCTTTTGATAAACTACGTTGTCGACGCCATTTGTGAATGTGGTCAGGGATATGTGTGGCTGAGGTTTGTTTAAACTCAAAGAGTAGTTCGAGACCATTGTCATGATGAACTGGTAGTTGAAAGAAGGTCAAAAATGTATTGGCCAAGGATTCAAAAGTCACATGGGACCCTGATTTTTCCTCCACATACCATTTGGTTGATGGACCTGTGAGTGTGCACTGAAATAAACTTAAACAGATGGAGTCATCCATGATGTTGTTTGAAGATCACCATAAGTGAAAGGTCATGATATGGTTGGCGGGATATTCCCCCACTTTTCCTTAAAACTTGGGGATGTCTGAAGGTAGTTTGGTAGGCATAGCGGTCCATGTGGGGTCATGCAATACAAGGTCATTTGTGAGTTTACTCAAATCAGGTATGTTGAGGGATGCCAAATATGGCATGTGGAGTGGTGGTGGAGGATTAGTTCTAGCCATGGTGTGAGTAGGTTGTGTACCTAACCCTTGAGGGGTGCTGGGTGGGGTTGTACTTCCCCCTTGAGAAGAAGTTTCCCCCCCGCTTCCTTGTAAAGGAGAGCTAGTGGATGGTTGGCCTTGGGAATTGGACCCAAGTAAAGTGGAACCAAGTAAAGATGATCCAAAAATAGCAGCACTCACATGGGTATAAGAGGTTTGAGCTGATGAGTTGGAAAGACTAGGAACTCCTCCTAGAATATGAGGGAGGTTTTGCAAGCGTTTGGAACAACAGGGATTATGTGGGTCCCCTATGATGTCTGACTAGAAAAGTGAAATGTGTGAAAATGGTGATGAGAGCAATAAATGAACAAGAGATTTGTATAATTTGGACCTTCACAATATATCTCATAATTGCATGTAATCACAAGAGCATCATACATAAATCAATTGAAAAGAAGCATACATGTGGGTAGGTGTATTTTGTTCGTGTGGGAGAACAAATAAAAAAAATGCTCGTGTCCTAAAAAGATGTAACATCCTTCCTCTCAAATAGCACTGGACCTTCCAATAACACTCAACAGTGGGGTCTTAAGCCACCATAAGAGAAACTAGTGAAGGATGAAACAATCAGTTATAATGAGGGGTAGAGAGTGCATATCCCAAAAGAGCTGGTGATATTTCCCAATAGCTACACAAAATCCGATCAAGGTGCAATAACAACCCACAATTTCCACCTAGGTAGATGTCCTAAATTTTGGTCACTAGGTACCTCGGTCAAAGTGAGACATTTAGATTTTTGGCCTCAGAAATGGGTCACGGGTTGGATCCCTTCCAAGTGGTGGGTGCCTCAAGGGGGACGCACAGAACAACTGGACCTTAGCCTTCGACCCTTCACGGCTATCTCCCTACCTTATGGTGTTAGGAACACTTGAATTGGAGGATTTAAAAGTTCCCTATTTATCAAATTTTAATGTTTGAAGATGTGAGAACCAGATAACGGGGGGTTATTTGGATTCCTACCCCCAAGATCCTACCTAGACTAAAAATTTGTTTTGGCACCTCCCGTGGAGGAAAACTTAGTCAGTTTTTTTAGAAAATTTTTAGATGTGTTTGTTTGAGAGATTGCGGGTGTGAACCAATATCGTTTGAATTAAGTGTGTGTGGGTAATTTCTTAAATAAAATAGTGGGACATTTCAGTATCCCTTTGGAGGAAACCTACTTCAACCTCCACAATTTGAGATGAAATTACGTGAGTGAAGAGTGACTTTGTATGTGAGAAAGTGATCAAATGTGACAAATTATTAATAGGTTAGGTGTCACCTTGGAACATGTGGACTTCCTGTGGTCCTTACAAGTCTTGATTACCTATCTTACTATATGTCATTGGTACAACCTTGCAGAATTTTAAAGTCCCTAAAGAACTAGCATGTGGACATATGGTTCCTTACTAATCCTTTAATCTCTCTAATGTGATTTAATATAATAAACATTCAAAACACTATCCTACATTGTAAGCATGTGGCCATGTATGGGCCCATTACTATAACCCTTAAAATCCCCTAGTGATGTAAACTAAGAAAGGAGCTTCAAAAAACTATCCTAACTTTGCAACATGTGGGCATGTATGGGCCCTTACAAATTTAAGGTGTTATGAAAATAAACTAAGAGGAACCCTAGGGGGGCTTTGTCCTCTCCTAAATATTGTGTTTAAGGGAGATGGAATTTTCCCTCAATCGCTTTTTTGATTCTCAAGATCACTTTATGGTGCGAGAGAAGAGCATACTCAATGATTGAAGTTTGATTTCTGGTCCCAATGCAAGTGTTTATATATGTGATAGCAAATGATCTTAACTTATATTTTACAATCAAAACAAGACATACATGTGGGAACTCAAAGAAAAAGAGGAGAAATATGGTTCTTTTTAACCCCCTAAGTACCTATGTTTTGACTAACCCTTCATGTGGGAAGGGATTCTAAGTATGGTGCATTTAAAAATTGCATAACAACAAGATTTTGAAGGCTAGGGGCCTTCCAAAAAACACAAAAAAACTCTTACAATTTCAAGTTTTTGGACAAAGGTGCGGGTTACAGTTCAGATAGAGGCGTGGTGGGCACATAATGCACAGAATGGACAGTGAATAGAAGACCTTTGGGCGCACTGTGCGCAGAGAACAGAAGCACTATGGGTGCACAATGCTCGAAATGCACGTCTGTGGGATGAAAAACCGATGCACGTTTTGATATGCATTTGGGGGGGGAATTTTCGTGGAAGTCTTCTCTTCCGGCTCCAAATTCAACTCTTTGCAAGTAGATCTAGGCTGGTTATGATCCCTGCAAGGAAAATAGGTAAAAAAGAAGTGCTCAAACAACCCAAATAGGGAGGAAATTGATACCTTATCCCTAGTATGGTCGCAAATCTGTTGTGTCCTTTTCGTCACTTGAATGAGCAAAAGAGGGGCACTTGCAATTCTAGCTGGGCCTACTAGACAGGACAAAGTTTAGTGTATGAACCAAATGATTCAATCACATGAAATAAACAAACAATTAAGCTAACAACAACTAAAGAAATAAAACTAAAATGCATGAGGAAATTAGAACCAAAATTAATCAAACAAATGACCAATATTCATGCCACCTATTAGTGCTACAAGTTTCCCCTAGACTGCTATAGGGTCAAGCCTAGCACATCTTAGTTATTGCAATGATTTTATAAATAAGGATGTGTTTTGGGTTTAAAAAAAAAGGTGGATCAGGTAAAGTGAAAGAGAAATAATAAAGGGATAAGCTAAATGCAGATCAGTGAATTACCATTGGGGATGGAGTCAAGTAAACACTCTGTTAGATTGAAGGCCAGTGAACTACATATCAGATAAAATACTCATTTGATGATGGATAGAAGAATGGAGAATGTGAAAAATAGTAGAACATCCACCAAACATAGATTCTCTCTGCAAAATGGATTTGACAGGTACTTAAACAAAGCACACAAGCAACAGGCAGATCACAACAAATCTTACTGTGTAAGAATCTGTTTTTTATGGATAGTCATTGATTCTCAATCGCTGTAACTCATTCAAGCAAGAAGAAAAAACATAATGGAAAATAAATAAATCACAATCTGATAGCATAACTCACAGGGATGCTCAATGTCAAAAATGAATGCTAAATAAAACTGCCCATAGGCTTACAATGCTCATACATAGGCCAACTAATCAAATTCTTCTCAGGCCTTCCCCTCTTGGACCTCCTCCCTCTTCTTTTTTCATTCAATACCATAGACTAAATAGAAAATCTAATCCTCTAGATGTTACAAATTTTAAGGGATCAAATATTATCCATAGACTAAAAAAATGGAAATCAATTTTGAATCAATGCAAGAAATCTGGAAATGATGAGGCTACTTGACACCTTGACCACCATCTACTGTTGCCAGGTGCCCTAGATATTTCAGATGTATGGTTGACTATTTGAATATTGATCTGCCACCTGACATTTTCCCTGTCACTTGTGCCTTGAAATCCTGGATACTTCCCTGAAATGAGGATTAATTTGGGATTTGATATCCAAAATAAGATGCATATCTTTATCCTTAGATACTCTGCCACCCAATTTTTGTTATACTTGGTGCCACATATGTGCCTTGATTTGAGTAAATTTGAACTTTGTGTAATTGAATTCATGCACTTGATCTCCTCTCGAGTTGGTGTCCCTAGAAACTTAATGATCTCCACCAGTTGATCAACACCACTTTCTCCTGGAAAAAAAGGCTATGAGAGTAAGAGTTTGGCTAGGACACAACCTAATGACCATATGTCAATTGCAGTAGTATACTCTAATCATCAAGAGATCTTTGTGCTGGGCATCTTCTTCTTCAATGACACAATCCAAAATTCCATCGGATGTAACACTGTGCCCAATGAAAAATTTAGAAGATGCCTCTTTGAGTCCTCCCCATAAAACATAACCAAAGTAGACCCAACAAGATTCATTGATTTCCCTCCACACGCCAATGGTAGTTTTCCATATGACTTCAATATAGACCATGTATGTATCTCTGTATCGAATGCCCTAATTGTCACAGTATCAGAAGAATCTTTGGTATGAACACCCAGAGCAAGAATTTTGGTGCCCCATCGTACCAGACTATGCCCAGCATAAGGAGGTAAAATTGATCAAGAAGCAGCTTCAATAGAATATGGAAAGCCCAGATCCAACTTTGGTTCGATCTTAGACCACTGCAGAGTCTTTAGATCTAGCATCTGAATATCATTTAGATAGTGTCCATTATATTTACCAACAACAACATATATTTTTCCCTACAGCACTTATGTTGCATGCTGATAACGAACTGTTGGGGGCCGAGAAGATAATAGTGGTGCAACCCACTGGTCATAAGCTCGAACTGATAATAGACCTTCCAATACAATATCTTAATATTCTGTCTCCACAGAACCTCCATTTTCTTTGGGAATCCCATTAGGAGCTGAATGGGAGTTTGAGGCCATCGATAGAATCTCATTTTCTACCACAGGATCAGGAACCTTCAAGTACCATATAGGATCTTCCTCCTCCAAGATTTTGACAAATAGCCTCGTTGCCTCTGTAGAAGCCAGATTACCAAGGCCATTCCAGCTGGACCACTTGCTCTGCTTCGTGAGGTTATAGGCTCAAGGCTTCGAGGCATTGTAAGGTCCAACCGTCGTCTGCTAATAAAGGACATAGAGAAGTAAATCAATTTCTTCCGATCAAGCCATCTCTGCAACAGACTTCTCCTAAATCCAAGTTCCCCCTTGCCAAAATCTCAAAATTCTTATCTTGATGTCTTTTAACTGTTGTTGTGTGATTATCAGTCTTGGTGCTTGCTCTAGGCTTGGTGTTGACTCATGGACTTTGTCCTATGCGCTAGATTTGATATATAGCGTGATGATTGTTTGCTTACTATGCATACACTCGGTTTTGCACTTGGTTGAACATTACACTTGGCATAATTTTTGGTGCCTTTTTTGTTGTTGACTTTATAGAACTTATTCCACATGGTTGGCGTTTGTGCGCCTAGGCCTGTATGTTGTTACTTGACTTGTGTGTTGTGTGGCAGGTTGCATGGAGCTGGAGCTTGGAGTGTTGGAGCTGAATTTTGTCCTTTGGGCCCGAATTTTGATAAAATATAAAACCACATTTCGGTGCTACAAGAATAACCCTATTCCCGCAATAAGGAAAAATTGAATATTTAATATCTAGATATTAACATTGGCTCCTTCTAGGGATGGCATACTCCCTGCGAGTTGCCAAGAACAAGCAGACCATGTGCCTTAATCTTTTTCCATCTATGCAACCTGACCCTGCAAGCTTTTGCCTCTGAAACATTCACAGTCTTCTATGCCTAGTCCATTGGGTTGTGGAGCCATTCATACTGTCACCAGATATCTGCAATCTTTATTCAAAATTTGAACAAACACTTATGAAACAAAATCTATTGTTGCATGCTAACAAACTGAAAAGAATCTACCTGCTCATATGACAAGCTTATTTTACACATTGCCTAATCTATCCAACTGCTTCCATTAGATCAGGTAAAATCATGCTTCTAGTGAAGCCATACAAGTATCTGACTAACTGGTGAAACTCTTAATCTGGAGATAACGAAAGAAGGAACCCATGGAATACAGAAATGCAATTCAAAAGGATGACAGAAGAACAATTTGAAATTTGAATTGTTCAAAGATTCCAAATAATTGGCAAAAGGATCATGAAAACCATAAAGAAATACCTTTTCCTGATTTTTAGTTGAAGATCAAAAGATCTAGGCATATCTTCTTTTTGATAATGGCTGCCTCCTTCATCTATTTGCAAATCTGAACATGACTGTAAGATGATTTCACTGCTGCTTGATTCTTGTTTGATGTCAGCTCTGTAAGTGATACCAGTTTTCTGTTCGTGAGATATTGAACTGAACTCTTCAATAATATCAATCCCAATCTACTTAATATCTTCTGAAGATGGTGAACCATTAATATCAGATATTGGTTTATTGACTTCCATAAAATAATATGTTACAGCTAGTGAAGAAATAGGCTTAATAATTTGTTCATAAAACTGCTTCAGGTCCCCATCGTTGCCTTCCTCAACTTCAAATGCATAACTGTCATAAAGTGGCTTACTACTGAAGTTTTCATTATGTGTTGATGTGAAAATTTGCTCTCCACTTGAACCATGACTATCAAGGAGAGAATATAAATTTTTGTTGTGATACAACTGTTGATCAAAGGCCTTAGAGAAAAAAGATGAGATCTGTTGTTCATAGAAATTACAATCATCTTCAGAATTATAATACTTATCATAGATAGGTGAGCCAAAAACCTTTGTGTTTTTCATAGAAGGATGAGCAGTCTCATGCTGTAAAATAGATTTAGAAGAAGATTTAGAAGACGATGAAACATATTCTCCTTCCTCAACATAATCATCCTATATATCATAGTCAAAATTACTAGAAACATTTGAACAAAGGAAAAATGTGTCTACAGTATGGTTGTCACCAACATCCTTACAAACAAAATAAATATTAACTGAATGTTGAATGTCAAATTCAAATTCTTTACAATAGTTATCAAAAGGAAAATCAATCGGATAAATGTTTTTGTAATAATGATGAAAGACGGTATGAAACTCCTTCAAAGAATGAATTCTAGCCGCAAGAAGGGATTTACACCATTCATGAGAATGTTCTTCTTACGAAAATCTGAACATCTTGATTAAGACATCCTCGTGAAAAAATTATGTTCAAGCATGCATTTATGAGAATTTGATAAATGATCACCCGGATGATCATCCTTGCATCCTCTAAATCTGGGAAGATAGTCATCCCATTCAGATATTGTAGGTACTGGATGTGGAAAACTAGCTATGTTGGTGAAATCACAAAATGCATACCTCCAAGATAAAATAGTTTCCGTGGCCATCATGGATCTTCAACCAGTGGAGTCGCCTATGAATCTCGGGACAATGGAGTCACCATGGTGAAAGATGTGCAGTCATGTATCTGCCCTCTTCCTGTTCACCATCAAGAAGCAAATATGATCGTCGTCATTCTCCCAGGGAAGATATCTTCATTGCTTCATCCCCGACAATGACGCCAAAAAATGTTAGTGCTAGAAGTTTCCCCTAGACTGCTATAGGGTCAAGCCCAACACATCTTAGTTATTGCAATGATTTTATAAATAAGGATGTGTTTTGGGTTTAAAAAAAAAATGGTGGATCAGGTAAAGTGAAAGAGAAAGAATAAAGGGATAAGCTAAATGCAGATCAGTGAATTACCATTGGGCATGGAGTCAAGTAAACACTCTGTTAGATTGATGGCCAATGAACTACATATTAGATAAAATACTCATTTGATGATGGATAGAAGAATGGAGAATGTGACAAATAGTAGAACATCCACCAAACAGAGATTCTCTTTGCAAAATGGATTTGATGGGTACTTAAACAAAGCACACAAGCATCAGGCAGATCACAACAAATCTTGCTGCGTAAGAATCTATTGTTTATGGATAGTCATTGATTCTCAATGGTTGTAACTCATTCAAGCAAGAAGGAAAAATAGAATGGAAAATGAAGAAATATGCAAGATACCAGATATATAAAATATGCAGAACATAAATGAAATGCTAGAAATGACAGAATGACAGTAAAATATCCAGCATAATCTTCACAATACACAGAAATGATATACGAAATAGCAATAGAAATAGCACTTTGATTCA
>ML786754.1:222320-232850 GCA_009831015.1 Picea engelmannii | reverse complement strand
CTCAAAATTCTGATCTTGACATCTTTTAACTATTGTTGTGTGATTATCAGTGTGTGAAGATCAGAAGAATATTTGGTGTGCCCACCTAAAGCAAGAAGTTTGGTGCCCCATCGTACCAGACTATGCCCAGCATAAGGAGGTAAAATTGCTCAAGAAGCAGCTTCAACAGAAGATGGAGAGCCTAGATCCAACTTTGGTTCAATCTTAGACCACTTCAGAGTCTTTAGATCCAACATCTGAATATCATTTAGATAGTGTCCATTATATTTACCACCAACAACATATATTTTTCCCTACACCACTTATGTTGCATGTTGATAGAGAACCGTTGGGGGCCGAGAAGACAATGGCGGTGCAATCCACTGGTCATAAGCTCGAACTGATAATATACCTTCTAATACAATATCTTAATCTTTTGTCTCCACAGAACCTCCATTTTCTTTGGGAATCCCATTAGGAGCTGAATGGGAGTTTGAGGTCATCGATAGAATCTCATTTTCTACCATAGGATCAGGAACCTTCAAGTACCATACAGGATCTTCCTCCTCCAAGATTTTGACAAATAGCCTCGTTGCCTCTGTAGAAGCCAGATTACCAAGGCCATTCCAGCTGGACCACTTGCTCTGCTTCGTGAGGTTATAGGCTCAAGGCTTCGAGGCATTGTAAGGTCCAACCGTCGTCTGCTAATAAAGGACATAGAGAAGTAAATCAATTTCTTCCGATCAAGCCATCTCTGCAACAGACTTCTCCTAAATCCAAGTTCCCCCTTGCCAAAATCTCAAAATTCTTATCTTGATGTCTTTTAACTGTTGTTGTGTGATTATCAGTCTTGGTGCTTGCACTAGGCTTGGTGTTGACTCATGGACTTTGTCTTATGTGGTAGATTTGATATATAGCGTGATGATTGTTTGCTTACTATGCATACACTTGGTTTTGCGCTTGGTTGAACATTACACTTGGCAGAATTTTTGGCGCCTTTGTTGTTGTCGAATTTATAGAACTTATTCCACATGGTTGGCGTTTGTGTGCTTGGGCCTCTATGTTGTTACTTGACTTGTGTGTTGTGTGATAGGTTGCATGGAGTTGGAGCTTGGAGTGTTGGAGCTGAAGTTTGGCCTTTGGGCCCAAATTTTGATAAAATATAAAACCACGTTTTGGTGCTACAGGAATAACCCTATTTCCGCAACAAGGAAAAATTGAATATTTAATATCTGGATATTAACACCACCAATGGAGAAGTATATTAGTGGGAAAACACCACAGAGAAAGGAGTACTTGTGGATCCCCTCATCCTCCTTGGGAGGGCTCTTGAATCCCCTGTGTGAGATTTCTTCTTACAAAATGGTGAACTAGGAAGCAAATGGTGAAGAAATCTAAGCTTATTCCCTCAAGAGGTGAGGTGAATATCCTAATGAGATGATGCTAGTATGCTCCAAGAAGAAAAGAGGTTTCTTGTAGGAGAATAGAGGCATCATAACAATACAATGAGATTCTTGAATTCATAGTGCATCGATGGCCTTGTTTTATAGCATCTCTTTGAGGCAATATACAACCGGTATTTAGTGTGAACAAGGGGCCCTTTAGGGCACCCTTAGGTCTTTGACTAGCACCCCATTTAGATTCAACTCGGATTTCAGGGTCAAATCAAGTTTGGAGCTAGTTCAGAAGTGGGTGAGGGGTTGACAAGAACCATAAATGCATCATTCATAGGAGTGTGTTACGTTTCTTGTACATAGTCACGCATCAGGTGTATTTGCGCTTTTCTGGTGTTTTTGGCCTGCACACGTGCACACGCTTCCTTTAGTGTTTCAACGCATGCCAATTTATTGACCAGTTGTATAGTTTGTGCCTTTTGGAAATGCATTTTTGGGGCTGCAGGTGAACTAATAGGTGTTTGGAGATGTTTTATTCTTGTAACCATTTGTGGACGAAATTTCAGTGATAACAACCATATGAAACATATGGTGACAAAACTGGAAGGTAAGAATGAACCCATTAGTTTTTCTCATACCTCTTTGGGAAATTAACTTTTAGAGGATGACCATGGTTTCTATTCAACACTGCCATCTTCAATCCAAAAAAATGAACAATTCAAACTCCTTCACTGCACTCAAACTAAAGCTAATGATTGTACTATAGTAGAAGTAGATATTTTTTGTTTTACTAACTCAATCTTAGATAATAACATTTGGACTTTGTTTTTTGATGGATCTAGGTCATAGGAAGGAGTCGGGGCAGGGTGTATTCTCATTGATCCTAAAAAGAATAAGACTCTTATATCCTTCCATTTAGAGTTAAATGCACCAATAATGTGGTCAAATATGAAGCCTTGGTCCAGGGCCTGAAGAAGGACATCGACCTTAAGGTAAAATGCCTTCAAGGTTTTGGTGATACATAGATTATTGTCAAACAAGTAAGAAATAATATACACTACTTGTGTCCCCATTTGAAAGGTTACAAACATGAGGTATGGAACTTAATCAATTATTTCGATGCATTGAATATTACTGCCATTCCTCATTACCAAAAATTTGTTGCAGATTAATGCAACACCTATATTCACACCCCTGAATAAAAAATTTACTGTTAAAATCCTTTCTATTCCTTCCATACCGGACAACGTCATGAATTTGAGGGTGATCAATGATGATTCTGATTTTATATATTTCCTTACTAGTTCTGATGCATTCTAAGATTCTTTGATAGATGATGAAGTGAACGAATAAAATTTACAGGATTATCGGGATGAAGCGAGTAATATCAAGGATAATTGCATCCAAAAGAGTGTGTTATCACCTGAAAATATGTTTGATCTACAGACTAAGTTCATAACACTTATGAATCTTAAGACAAACAACTCCAGCATGATGCATGCTCTAGTGAATCTAGGCACTCCTGAACAACCAAATTATCAATTTAGGCACTTGTTGTTCGTAGGCAGAGAAACATACCTTCACATAACTATTTAAGAAATATCAATATGTATTCATGTAGACTTATGAAGAACCAAAAATGTATTACACCCACATTATTCAACACATCATTCCTATCAAAGAGGGTGTCAAACCGTTTCAACAGAAATTAAGAAAAATACATCTGACTCTTGAACCATTGATTCAAAAAGAGTTAAAGAAATTGTTGGAGGCACAAATCTTCTTTAAATTACTCATTCTACTTGAGTTCCCAATATGGTACCTGATAGAAAGAAGTTAGAGGAGATCATACTATTTGTGTATTTTAGGAATTTAAATCGAGCCTTTGACAAGGAAAGTTACCTCGTTCCTCCAATGGAATATATATTGCAACTCGTCTTTGGCTCTCAAATGTTCTCTCTTTTAGACGATTTTTCTGGGTATAACCAAGTTCTTGTACCAAAACTAGATGGATTGAGGACCACTTTCAGAACAAAGTGGGGAATGTTCACATATTGTAGGATGCCTTTTGGCTTAATTAATGATAGTGATACTTTCCAAAGGGTATTGGATATATAGTTTAAAGGTATGATCGGTCACAACATGGTGATTTATCTCGATGATGTTACAATTTATTACAAGAAGAGATTTGATCACCCGTAGCACCTGAAACATATTTTTGAAAGATGAAACAGGTATGACATTTCACTGAACCCCAAGAAAATAATATTTTCTATTTCAGAAGGTAAGTTATTGGGGAATATCATTTCTAAGGATGGAATTTCTATTGACCGAAAATAGACCAAAGCCATTAGGAAGATATCATTCCCTCTCAATAAAATTCCATGCAATCATTTTTTGGGAAAATTAATTTCATGAGACGATTCGTTCTTGATTTTGCTGAAATAGTTAAACCCCTTAAATATAGGATTTAGAAGAACATTCAGTTCAAATGGAAATATAATGATAAGGAATCCTTCGAGAAAATTAAGGCTTCCATAGTGGCTGCCCCTACACTTCAAATTCCATATTTCTCCAAAGACGTTTTTAATGTACATGCTCGCATCAAATCATTCCCTTGCAGTACTGCTCACTCAAAAGGATCAACAAGGGGATGCATGCCCTATAAAATTCATGAAAAATGGAATCCAAGGTGTTGGATTGAATTAGTCACTGGTGGATAAGTAAGCTTTTTTTGTTCACAAAGACATTAAACAGTTCATGGCTTATTAAAAAATCACACCAAGGTAATCGTCCCTCGCCTGTAGGTTAGATCTCTCTTTGTGTAGAGGGAACTGGGTGAAAGATGAGGTAAATGGATGACCACTTTACAAGAATATGAACTTTAATTTAAACTAGAAACCATCATTAAAGGTCAAGGCCTATGGAAATTAGAAAATAAGGCCATGGATTTTGAGGACCATGAAGAAGAAGGTTGGAAAGAAGAACCAACACTCTATGCACAACAATCTCCTTACATCCATTCGATTGACAATTCATGGTACAATGATCTCAATTAGTATATTCAACATGGAATTTCCCTTGATCATATTAGTGCTAAGAAGAGAAGGGCTCTAAGTCTGAAATTTGCACAATACTAGCTAGTTCACGAGATCTTGTTTAGAATGAATTATGATGGAGTTAAACTCTAATTTCTCAAGAAGAAAGATGTCAAAAAAGTTCTCAAAGACCTGGATGATGGGCCAATTCTAAGGGTCATTTCATTAGAGAAACCACAACCCATAAGATCTTAAGACCTGCATACTATTGGCCTATAATGTTTAAATACACTCACACTTATTCTCGAAGCTACAACATCTACCAGAAGTTAGTTGAAAGAGAATGTAGGGTTTCTATTCCACTTCAACCTATTGTCATAGAAGAGCCACTTGATCAGTGGGAGATGGAAATACTTGGTGATATCAATCCTCATTCATCTAAGAAAAACATTTATATTATAACCATCACTGATTATTTCACTCGTTGGATGAAAGTTGTTCCATTAACTAAGGTAAATGATGAGGTGGAAATCAAATTTCTAGAACAACACATTATGGCTAGGTTTTGAGTACCCACCACTCTTGTATTTTACAATGCTACATATTTTTCATCATTGAAATCAACTGATTTTTCTTTAGAGAAGGGGATCATTTTGAAATATGCAACAAACTATTACCTCTAGGGAAATGGCTTGGTTGAATCCACTAAAAAAAATCAGATCCATATCCTTAAGCGAACTATAGTTGAATAATAGAGGAATTGGTACAATTCTTTACCTAAATCCCTTTGGGATGAACAGGTTACTCCTAAAGAATCCATAGGGACATCTCCTTACTTTATCATTTATAAGAAGGAATCCATTCTCCCTTCTAACATCTATCTGCCTTCCCATTAGATCACCCAACAATCACAAGGGAGAGAATGCCCTGTCATCCATAAATGTATCAAAACTTTGTTAAAACTAGAAGAGAATTGAGCTAAGGCCAAAATAAAATTTGAATCCCACCAACGTACCATAAAACAATGGTTCGATAAAAACTCAGCTGGTGAAAATAATTGTTAGGTTAGTGACCTAGTTCTCAAGTGGGACAAGCTACATGAAGATAAAGGGAAACATTCTAAGTTTCAACAACTATGGTTGTGTCCTTCCATAGTCAAAGAAAAGATTGTCCAAGGAACCTACATATTAGAAAATATTAGAAAGTGAGCTAATGGCCACACCCTAATGAAATGTTTTTGTTTGTATGAAACTAAGAAGACTCAAAACTATCTTAGAAAGACACTTGTAGTACATAAGGCATACTTCTCAGGAATTTGGATCATCTATAATCAAGTTGGTATATATCACTTTCAAAGGTGCCATCATGCATGCCTGTAAAGGGAAATTGGAATCCCTCCCATCCACCTCTCTCTCAATTCAAGAGAAAATTCACATTATAAAGGTACAATCTTGGGGAATGACATTCCAACTCATGTGAAACATGCAAGTATCTACGCCAGAGATATGGACATTGACTGACAGTGGAGCAAGACTTGTGACATTGGGGTGACTCTCCCGGGGATATGGAATCTCACTGGCAGTGGAGAAACACCAGAGAAATTCATAATCAACTTGTAATATGAACATTCTCGATGAATCATTTCCTGTTTTCAAGCTTCTGTGGTGAGGAGTTTCACATATGTTATTCGGAAAATCCACAGTAGGTATCATTTCGTCGTCGACGTTTCGAATCCGAAACAGGATTCATCATCAGGACAATTTTGATCCGTAGTTTTTCCAGTAAACGGAAATTGTTCCAGGTTTCCTACTGTGGATTTTCCGAATAACATATGTGAATCATTTCCTTTCAAGTACTTCACCTTCCTTCCCAAAATGATCTAGTTTAAAAAAATATATTGTTTTGATCAATCAACTATGGGAATGATCATAACCTCTCTCTTGCATCATTTAAAATTTTCTTGTCAAATTATTCACTTTGAAAATTGTGGTACATACTCGTTCTCCCTTGGGTTATGCACCATAAGTGTCTCCATTCTTCAAAGTCTTGTGTTTAGATAATTTATATAGAAATTCTTGGCTTCGCCGAGTGTGTCACTAATTGTTGTTCTAGGCACCAAAACCTTCCCTTTTTCTTGTGTCCTTGCTCGTAGAGTCAATTCCAACCAATAAATTGAGACCCTCATTTTGTCTTGATACCCTCTCAACTTGTTGATAAGAATACTCATCTTCTTGATCTTCACCGAAGTATTCATTATTTTACTTAGCGGGCTCCTTTACTTGCATTTATTTTTGGATGCAAGTAATATTGACGAGTTCATCGTGAAATCACCAATATAGGCCATATCGACGAGTTCACAACGAACTCATCGATACACTAAAGGGTGTGGTATTTAACAATTTTTAGGTTTGAGTTGAGTGCACTGACATAGTTGCTATGATTAACAATGATACACTAGAAACATTCCAACTAACTCTACCAGTGTATTGGAAGAGCTCACATGATTAGTCTTGATACACAAATATTTGTACCTGTGAACTTCCTCCCAACTTTGTTGACATGTGAAACTCAACGCCAATTCCCTTTCCACCATCAACTCTAGTTTACCGATGACATTCATACCATCATCATTGATACACTATGGTTTTGTACCAGTGGAGTTGGCATAAACATTGTTGATACACCAAAAACATTCCGTCGATACCCTCTGTTATATTGGTTTTTTTGTTGGAAAAATGCCTAAAAAATGAAACCACAAGGTCTCAATAGTCTCATTGTTTATTGATAAATGAGAGAGGGAGAGAGAATATCCATTGTGCATAGAGGATCCTTCCCATGGGAGAACATGCACCTACCTTCGACTCCCTTTTTCTGCCCACGTGTCAACCACCACCAAGTAGGCCTTCAGTCCTAATTTTCCATGTGGTATTTTATTCTCTATTTTTAGGTTAAATTAAAATTAGAATGTTTGGAGGTATATCAGACGATATCATTGCGAAACCCACTACCTCTCCAAATACGCAACACCTCCAATCCCTCGTGCCCCAAACTTAATACTTCTTTGCATCATGTCTTCCCTGCACCTCAAAACCCCTTTAACATTTAGGATTCCCTAACCCTACAACTGAGTGTTTTCCTACATCGATCAAATATGTGGTGACACTCAGAACGCTCACTCTAACTTTCTAACATCACTTGTCTAGAAATGGTCCCAAAATTTTCTTTGACCTAGCCATCCTAAGCACTCATGCTATTTCACTTCAATCGAACTATACGAGTTTTTTTTAGGGACACACACATGTGCCTAGCTCAAATGTCTGTGAAAAACATAATCGAACCTCGCCACACCTTAACCTACTCGAGACCCTAATTTCTGTTGGAGAAATTTCTATTTTTGTCACACTAGTTCAGTGGGAGTTAACCGAATAGTTCTATTTTAGACTTTATAATTTTATACCATCACTATTATGCATGCATTCCTAAGAAAATATCACTGCAACTCACTTCTTCTTCATTTTTATTAATTATAGGATGTCATTGACTATATGATTGATTATCACTCACTCATTTAACAAGGCATAATCTCATTCTTCATATTATATCTCTCTTCCTTTTCTTGATAATATTTGTTTGTGTATGATTTATATAGGTATCCTATGTAGGTTTCCATGAAAAACTAACATGGTATCAGAGCCGAGCTGCTTGGAGCAACCCCGAAAAGACAGAGAAGGGTGAAAGAGGATTTAATTATTGAGTAACCCTAATTTTCTCCAAAGTTGCAACCTATCCCTATCAAAAGGTGTGACAATTGGAATCGATGCAGTCTATACATTGCTAGCATGAGATGGTCAATCGATGTAGTATATCCATTTCTAGGGTGTGATGGTTGCACTCAAACTTATGATTTATTTTTTCAGGAATTGACGCAGCTTCTACACATCCAAGATGTGACATTATCGCACTGTACTTGTTACACGTCAAAATTACTCACTTCGATAGTGTCACAAGTGTCATCATTACAAATGTCGCAAGTGTCACATTTTGCTCACAAATGTCGCAAGTGTCAGGGAAACATACTACCATAATGCCTATGTCATGCCTATAACGACATGATAAAGACACTTGAAACACCTCAAACATTTGATTTGGAAGACGAGAAATGAGTTAGCAGAATAATGAACCTTTTTACATCTGAAAACACTCAAAAAACTAAGTTTTGAAGGAGAGCGCTCCGCTATACCTCTTCTGGGAGCGCTGGAGCTCCCCCTTACACTGTCTGGGAGCGTTATAAAGCTCCTTTGGCCCTTTTGAGGGAGCGTTGGTGTCTTTAGGAGTGCTGGCACCCCCCTTAAGCCTAATAGGGAGCGTTGTAGCGCTCTGATGGCCCTTTTGAGGGAGTGCTACCTATTCTGGGTAGTAGTTGAGTTGTTGAGATGAATGGGGGAAGGATCTTTTCATTCTTGGAAGGAATTTGGATTCGAATCCCTAGTCCATCCATGATCTTAGGGTAGATCCTCAACTGAAGGAGGAAAATCCTCAACTTCCCCAAGGATATCTCAAGTGGTTAAAGCCTCTCCAAGGCTATATAAGCAAGTTTTCTCATGGTGAAAAGGGGACTGGAAAGAGAGAATCACACCAAACTTATGATCTTATAAGTGGTGTTGGAACAGAGATGATTTGGGAGCAAGAGACCTATGATATCATAGGGAGAAATCAGTGAATCCATCATCATTCAGATCGTGGATCTTTTGAGAAAGGGCTAGACAAGGGGGACTTGACGAAGCTGTTGCATTCGCATCTACGGTTGTAAGTTACTTCTGTCATTGTTCTCATCAAGATGACACGCTTGGCCTGTTTCTTTCTAGTTTGTGTTTGATCTTACATGAACTTGTCGCTGATAGATAGATCTATTTTCAAGCTAATATCAATAGAGTAGGAATTGGTCGTACTATCGTTTTTCTATAGGGCTCATCGAGGAGAGAAAGATCGGAGCTCAACTCGGAGCGTGCAGGGACAAACGTCGGTAAAAGGTACTTCTTTTCTCCTTCCTCCTCATGCACTAGTTTGTATAGATCTGAAAGGAATTTAGTGTCCACATCAAGTGTCTTTTGTCTTAAGAGTTAATATTCTAGATCTCAAGAGGAGATCTACCTATCCGCAGGGAGATTTTCCTTCAACAGAAATTGGCGACTCCATTGGGGATCAATCGAATCAAAACTTTTTGTTTTGATTTTTCCTCATAAGACCTTGTCTTTCCCTTTGGTTGTTTTCCAACCTTGTTCACCCCTTCATATCTGATTGCATTTGTTGATTGACTCTTTACCCCATCACACTCAGCTTACCTGTCAAAATTTGATCAAAATTTTGAGTTTTTGGACCTTTTTGTGAGTTTTTTGAGCTTGGCGCCCCCTACCCTTGTTAGAAGAGCACCAACGCTCCATTAAGCTACTAGACAGAGCTTTATAATGCTCTGGTGGCCCTTATACCAGAGCGCCAGCCCCTTTTTGCCCAAAATCTCTTCAAAAATTACAATTTTTGAAGGTCCAGACCCTGTTTCTTCACTTGCTGAGCTGCTTTGTGACTCAATGATGCTTCCTTTGACCTTTGACATGCTTCCTCCTAAGAAGTAAACACCTTCTTGTTCATCTTTTATGCCCTTCTTCATTCTTTTTGAGTTTTTGTTGTTGAGAGCTTGAAATCAATCCCTTGCTTTCTTCTCTCCTATCTGACTGAGCGAGAACTCTAGTGAAGGACATTAGAAGTCTGTGACTCTTCTCATTTGGTTCTTTGAGGTCATCTAATCCAATTTATTTCTCCTTCCTTTTGCGTTTTTTATTTTCTTTCTCTTGTTTGATTGCAAAAGGGTGTGTTGTTTGTGTGAAAGCTGCGTTTTCTTGTCCAAATCTCCTTGATCTGAAAGGGTAGTTGGCAGGACAAGTTTTTCATTGAATTGATCATCATTCGCATGAAAATGATAAAAGTACATCTTAATGATTAGTTTTCATATTAGTTTGCATTTCTGAAATGTTGTAGCATCATATTGGATTTGATTGAGAACAAAATTGATTGAGGGCATTCCTTATCAAGTGTTTGATAGTGAAAACGACTCTTCCTCTTTC
>ML786754.1:189873-222270 GCA_009831015.1 Picea engelmannii | reverse complement strand
TAGTTTTCATATTAGTTTGCATTTCTGAAATGTTGTAGCATCATATTGGATTTGATTGAGAACAAAATTGATTGAGGGCATTCCTTATCAAGTGTTTGATAGTGAAAACGACTCTTCCTCTTTCCCTTAAATAGGTATTCATTTAAGAGAAATGATTGCTTATCATATTTCATGCAAATTTTTGGGAATTGAGTCATCATTCCATCAATTTCACTCTCGTACACCCTCTGAGTAAACAACAGCCATTAAAATCAATGCTTAACTAAAATTTATCAGACTTTTTACATCTTTGTTAGCAAACCTACATTAGTTTAAGGTGTATGGATTTGGAATAGGTTGAAAGGATAACTTTCCAAATCTATCAAACAAACTTAGTATCTTGCGGTAGGGAGAGGTAAATCCAATTGTCATATTGGCTTGTTGGGATCCCCCTCTCACACAGGGGTTACACACGAGGTCGCATTTGGGTGAGTTACGAAGATTATCCCTTTGTGGCCCAACTGTTTGTAGTGGTCGGATCGTATATTGGGGGTCACTGGAAGGTATACCCATGATTATGTGTGGGATCCTTTCGGGTTGATTTCGGACTTGTTATCCTGCCCATATGTTCTGACTGGACTGTCGACTATACCCGCCCAGGGGCTAAATACGAGTTGGTGACCTTAGTAGCCACAATATTTAGGGTCTCACACAAGGTGACGGTGAAGGGAGGTCTCACTGTACCTGGAACAGACGTTGGTCAAACTCACTCGGGCTCCTTGGAGGGTAAATCCACAATTACTGCGTGGAATCTTGCACCAAGGCATAAGTCCATTAAGCAGATTGCCAACGTAACTGATCCACCCGATCTATCCCCGCCCCTTCCTATTTTGATCTCGCAACGTTGGATTTCATCACCAACTAGTGGTTTCATCGTAGGAAGGTTTGTTTGATTGATTGCTTCTCATATTCATAGCGTGTGTTGTTTGTTTTACTTAGTGGACCTTAGGTCGAGTCAGTGTTAATGGGATCGAATCCTGGGAGTACCAATGGAGGAACCCCTTCTCCTGGGGAACCTTATACATTTCCTTCATTTGGAAACTTTGGTCCTCCATATGTTGCCACACTGAGTCTTCCAGGAATCACTATTGGATTACCAGTTTGGTTGTTCCCCACTCTGGTGATCCCGAATCCTCCCAATGTTTCAGTTGCACCTAATACTTTGGATTTCAATACACCACCCAAACATCAACCTCATGTCGACTTTTCGCCTTCTTTGTCTATCAAGTCTCCTTCCATTTCTCCTTCTTCGCCTAGTGAAATCTCTAAAGCAAGTAGCCAGGTTGATCAGAAGAAGAAGAAACGGAAAGAGAAGAAGAAGAAGAACCTGAAAAGGACAAAGGCCCCAACAACATCAGATGTTGGCTCTAAGAAACCAATTATTGTTAATAGTACTGGGAGTGTTGATGAGGTCAACAAGATTAAAATGAAGAATCCAAAACCCAAATTCCCTTGCAGCCTTTGTAAGGGTGACCACTTTCTGAGGGATTTCCCCTGTCTTACCCAGGTCTTAGAAATGTGGTCCTCCACATCATCGGCCTCTGTCGGTCATGTCGATGATACCCCGTCAACTAGTGATGTTCAGGTTGGTAAGAAGAAGAAAACTGTCAAGTTCCCTTGCATGTTATGTAAAGCTAATCATCACTCTCACCTTTGTCCCCGCATGGATGAGGCTTCTTCTCTTTTGGAAAAACTTCAACTTCCAAAAGGTTATCGTAAGATTTCCTCCGACCCATCGTTGGTTGATGGACTGGTCAATCCGGTTCCATCCCCGGTTAGCCCAGTTGATCAGGTGGTCAATCTAGTTTCCTCCTTGATTGAACCATGAACCCAAGTAGTTGATCCAGTTCCGTCATCGATCATCCCTGCTCTTCATCAAAAGAGTGACACCAAAGTGGTCGATCTATTTTCATCCTCAGTCGATCCCACTCTCCCGTTAGAGAGTGACACCAAAGCGGTCGATCCGTTTCCACCCGTCGACCCCATTCTTCCCTTGGAGAATGAAACTCAAGTGGTCGATTTGGTTTCACCATCGATCGATCCCATTCCTCCATTGAGGAATGCTAAAAAGACTGATCCAGTTTCTTCCTCGGTCAGTCCCGCTCTTCCTCTAAAGAGTGCCAAAGTGGTTGATCCAGTTTTTCCATCAGTCAATCCCATTCCTCCATTAAGGAATGTTAAAGTGACTGATCCAGTCCCTTCCTTGGTCAGTCCCACTCTTCCTCTAAAGAGTGCTAAAGTGGTCTATCCAAGTCCACCATTGGTTGATCTGATCCAATCATCGGTCGATCCTACTCTCCTTCTAGAGAGTAAACCCGATACTGCCCATGTTTTTCTCGTTAATACAGACTCTATCGTGCCGAGGGGAATTCCTCCTTCTCCTGCGAAACCCCCTCCAAGTACTGAAGCCATCCTTTTTGATTGGGGTGTGCTAACTGGACCTCGCCTTCCCTCTCACATTCCTTTCCAGATTACAGTACAGGTTCGTGGTCGGGACGTTCCTCAAACGCTGATAGATGAAGGTGCGTCCGTGAGTATTTTTTCTTCTGTTGCCTGGTACGCTTTGGGTTGGCTGCAACTTGCATTGGTTACAGAGAATCTGTTAGCTTTTAACAGAAGAACTAGTCAAACTTTAGGGATCCTTCCTCAGTTTCCTATAACTTTGGGAGGGAAAACTGTCTTTATCAATGTCATGGTAGTCCGAGACCCCCTGGATTTCACTTTACTCCTTGGGCGGGATTATGTCTATGCCATGAAAGCTCTTATATCCACCCTTTTCCATGTGATATCTTTCCCTCACGATGGAAGAATTGTGACTATTGATCAATTTTCATTCATTGGCCCCAATTGGGTTACCTCCCTAAGTGGTTCCTATATGCAGACAGTATCGCCCCTGCCACATGTCAATTATGTGGCATTGTCTCCCATGACCTCAACTTTCGATGATTTGGATCTGGTAGTTGACATGGTGATCTCTTCGGTAGGGTTATTGGAGCTTGATCTCCTTACCCCTGTCACGACCCTCGACATGTGTTCCTTCCAGAGTGATTGTCTTCCATCCGGTGAAGATCTCTTGGAAGCATGACCGATTTTTGTCCCTTGACATGGTACCCTTCCAAAGCATTATCCTCTTGGAAGCCATGATCAAGAAGCAACCACGAGCATAGTTTCTCTTCTCTATGGCAATCTCGTTAAAAAATGAAACATAGGTCCTAAGCATAGTTCTTTTCTGTGTCAAGCTCGCTAAAAAATGAAACAGTCACCTCTCTTGAGCCTTCTTTTCATCCACCCTTCTCCTTTTTCTCATCTCCTAAAGAAATAGGTGACGACCTCAGAGCCTGTGAATGAATCGAAGCTTGGAGGGCATGTCTCCAGCCTTTGATGATCATTATAGAACTAAGACACCAGCTTTCAAGATGGGGGCATACCAAGCTTAGTCTTTGTTCTTTCTCATGCTCGGAAATACATGAGAATGCATCCGGGTAGACTTTTATCTCTTTTTCGGACATATATGGATATACAAAAAAGGAACCCCCTGGAGTCTCCTTTAAGCTCTTTTCAGACTCTCTAAACATGAAAAGATTGTTGAGTGATCTTGCTTCCTTTCCCACTCATTAAACGGTTCGAAAGGGCATCTTTCGAGTGATAATTTATCTATTTTTCAGCCTCGCGAGACTAACATTACGAAAAAGGACAACACTGGAGTCATCTTTAAGTTCTTTTTAGACTCTCTAAAGATGAAAAGATTACCGAGCGACCTTGTTCTCTTCACGCTCGTTAAAGTATTTGAAGAAAACGTCTGTTGAGCGATAGTTTATCTCTTTTTCGGTCTCGTCAGACTACTTTATGAAAAAGGAACTGAGAGAGTTCTCTTTTAAGTGTTTTTCCAGACTCTATAATCATGAAAAAACCTTCGAGTTTTCTATCTTTAGACTCGCTAAACAAAACATCAATAGGCCCATACGGGACCAAACCCTTACTTCTTCCAGTTCGTTAAACAAAGGAAGAGAAACTTACCAAAGGTGAGTTATATCGAGCATGTGTTATCCTCCTCGAGCTCGTTAAATCAAAAAGAGGTACTCGTCTATCTGGATGGGGGAAAATTTTAAAGAAGAAAGCCAAGCAGTCTCTTGAGAACATTACCAAGTAATTATTCAAGTCACCCTTGAACATGACACTTTGTCTTTTGCACGCATTATAATCCACTAAACCTCTGCACTGAGCCAATTCTTTGAGCTTCTTTCACTCCTCTGGGTCACCTGACGTAAGTCACAGTATCCACTGCATCATCAAGTTTTGGTCCGTGTCATGTTTCTGCTATTGTGCCTCAGTGTTCAAGGGAAGTATCCACCTCTAGATTCAGCCATCACAAATATCTTGTCTCAAAACCCGTGTCATTCCATGTTCATTTGATCTACCAATTACATCTCTATGTCTATTTCGTGTCGTTGATGGGGGATACATCAAGGCCCTCCTTCGACGAGTCTATTCCTATTGACTTCAACACATTATCCAGGAACTAGTCTTAGAAAACAGTTAGTACTTTGGGACCTACATGCCTCAATGGCAGGCCTCCTCACGTCCGACAGTGGGTTTACATCACTGACCTCTGATTGGATGATTCCATGGATGTTCGACTCCAGCTCATCCATTCACATTCGTTGGAATGTACTAGGGTACCTTGGGAATCATTGACATTAATGGTGATCTCCCTCGCGCTTGTTAATGGTTTACATCATTGACCGGTAATCAAGTGGTTTATGCCATGTTCGACATCAGGACATCTATTCACATGGTTAGATTCATACTACATCGGGATCGGTAAGAATACCCTGGGTTGAATGATTACTTTGATATGTACTTTGCCCAGGTTGCGGTGGAGTTTCTTTTGAACAATGACATATATACTTTTACATAGATCCACTTTGTATTGGTCGTGGCTATGTCTTGTCATCTCATAGATCCACTATGTATTCTTCGTGGCTACGATCAGTTCATGTCATAAGAGTATAGATCCACAGTGTATTTTCAATGGCTATACCTTTTTATCAATACAATTATGGATCCGCAATGTATTTTATGGCAGCCATATCTTGCAAGTCTTGATCACCCAAGCATAGGTATGCTTGCCTTGGGTTTGAAACATGTCATAATATTTGTTGGATGTTTGTGTGTAGCTTTTGTTAGGTTCTCTGCGTCTATACCCTTGCTTGAAAGTCTACAAAGCATTTCAGTTATCAGTTCCTGTCTTCTAACTTCATACTTTGGGGGGCAATCTGTTACACATCAAAATTACTCACTTCAATAGTGTCGCAAGTGTCGTCATTACAAGTGTCGCATTTTTCTCACAAATGTCGCAAGTGTTAGGGAATCATACTGCCATAATGCCTATGTCGTGCCTATAACGACATGAGAAAGACACTTGAAACACCTCAAACATTTGATTTGGAAGAGGAGAAATGAGTCAGCAGGCTCATGAACCTTTTGCCATCTGAAAACACTCAAAAAACTAAGTTTTGAAGGAGAGCACTCCCCTATATCTCTTCTGGGAGCACTGGCGCTCCCCCTTACACTATCTGGGAGCATTATAAAGATCCTTTGGCCCTTTTGAGGGAGTGTTGGTGTCTTTATGAGCGTTGGCACCCCCCTTAAGCCTACTGGGAATCATTGTAGCGTTCTGATGGCCCTTTTGAGGGAGCGCTACATATTCTGGGCAGTAGTTGAGTTGTTGAGATGAATTGGGGAAGGATCTTTTCATTCTTGGAAGGCAGTTGGATTCAAATCCCTAGTCCAGCCATGATCTTAGGGTAGATCCTCAATTGAAGGAGGAAAATCCTCAACTTCCCCAAGGATATCTCAAGTGGTTAAAGACTCTCAAAGGCTATATAAGCAAGTTTTCTCATGGTGAAAAGGGGACTGGAAAAAGGAGAATCACACCAAATTTATGATCTCATAAGTGGTGCTGAAAATAGATATTTTGGAGGCAAGAGACCTATGATCTCATAGGGAGAAATCAGTGAAGCTATCATCAGTCGGATCGTGGATCTTTTGAGCAAGGGGTAGACAAGGAGGACTTGACGAAACTGTCACAATCCATCTACGGCTGTAAGCAATGTTTTGTCCTCATTAATATAATTTGCTTGGCCTGTTTCTTTCTAATTCGTGTTCAATCTCACATGAATTTGTCTCTTTAGTAGATAGACCTATTTTGGACTAATCTTGATAGAGTAGGAAGTGGTCGTACTTTGTTTGTCTACAAGGCTTATCAAAGAGCGAAAGATTGGAGCTCAACTCGGAGCGTGCAGGGACAAACACCAGTAAAAGGTACTTCTTTTCTCCTTCCTTCTCACACACTAGTCCACCTAGATCTAAAAGGAATTCAGTGACCATGATAATAACTTTCTGTCTTAGAGTTAAGAGTCTAGCTCTTTGAGGAGATCTACCTCTCCGTAGGGAGATTTTCCTTCAACAATACTCTTCACCAGGGTGCGACATTTAGTTTTATAAAATCGACGCACCCTATACATTTCTAGGGTGTGAAACAATCACACTATATCCTTCTATAGGGTGTGAGGATTCAGTCTACCCATTGCCAGGGTGAGACACTCTAGAAAATTGGTTTTCTGCAGTAAAAAAACCATATCTCGAAATCCACGATCTGGGTCAGGTTGAAAGTTTGATCAGAGACGTATGACATAGGGATTCTCATGCTCACCAAAAATCCTAAAACCCACATAGTATTTCAAGAGATATAGCGGTTTTAGAATATCTATATCTACCATAGAACCGTCAGTCATATCTCAGAATCCGCGATATGGGTTTTTAGGATCTTTTCAGAATCAATAGCAGGGATGGACATGATGCAAGTTCTTCAATAATGTCTAGTGATAATAATCACACCATAAAACTATTTTCAATGGAAGACAAAGGCTGCATTCCAACTCAAAATAAAATGACTGTATAATTTGATGATGGCGACATAAACAAAACCTATATCAATGCTCGAGAAGACTAGATGGGCGAACCATAAGGATGAGGCCACATGAATACTTCTTGAGCTAATATCCATTGATTTATGGTTTCATGTTTCCACATGAAAGAATCCAAATGAGATATGGAACACCTTGGAAGGACTCTTTGGAAAACAAGATGAGATGCGAGGTCATATGCTTGAAGTAGAGTTGAATACCTTAGACCCTAAAAGTTTTGAAACACCGACAATTTCAAACTTGGTCATTTTTTAAGTGTCAAATCATTTCAATGAAGAGTATGATGGCTAATGGTACAAATTTTCCTTTGTTGACGATGTTGAAAACATCGATGTTGATACTAACCTTATTGACATGATTCTTCTAATCGACATTGGCTAATATTTTCACCGTATCAACGAAAATCACAAGAAATATTTTGGTACCCTCTTCTTATATCAACTAAGTTCACAACATCATCGTTGATAGTCTCCTCCCTTCTTCCATGAATTTAATACCATCCCCTTTGGTACTACCTTTCTTTACCGACGGGGTTGACAACATCTACGTCGCTATTCTTTTATCATGTCGACAAAGTTTACATCAACCTTGATGGTCCTACCTTTGTCATACTGACATAGTTCGTTTGATGGTAGCTAGTACCATATTCACCATACCGGTGTAGTTTTTTTATCAACACTTCACTGTCTTTATTTGTCAACATAGTTGACAACAATGATGTTTGTGAATCACCCTCTATGTCAATAGTGTTGGTGTCATCGACACCAATGCACCCAATCTTTTCCTCCCTTTGACATAGAATCTGATTTCACTAAGCCTTCACTATGTCACCCATTATTATCTCCTCCTCAGATGATGCCTCACCTCCTAATATCAACACAAACAACTCCTCAAATTCTGATGCAGGTTTGCATTAATGAATTTTTCATAAACCTCTCGATTCTTCCCAAAATACCAAGAATTACAGAGACTAGTTTCTCATGATTTCTTTCATGAATTATTTAACATTAATGGTTTGATGTATTAATAATGAACATGTTTTTTGTAGGTTGAAGCATGTCACTCCGAAAGAACACTGCAATAAAATATCCCATGATAGAAGCCTTCATGAGTGCAAGCCACCAAGAAGAGGAGGCAGACACCTCAAGGCCAATCTATGATGACACCATGAAATTTATAGATAAAGGGAGTTCTCTTAAATGGGGTGATGAAACCATGATATTTATAGAGAAAGGGACTTCACTTAAATGCGGTGAAGTCTTCCAATTTTTTAATAACTAGAGTTTCCCTCTACAAGAGGAAGATGAAGACGAACTCAAAATGTTCAGGAATATTCAAAAATCAAAGTTACATAGGGTTGTATCTCATGCAAAAGTTTTTATATGTGCGGACAATATCTCATGGATAGTATGGCATGTAGACCTGGTAAATAGACAAATCCTCAATTCCAAAGGGAAACTTGTAGTGTCATTCCAAGAATATGACATAGCTTCATACTATCACCTAGAAAAAGGATATTTTTCACTAAATGAAGACCTTATCAGGAAATTCCCCCTCGAGGAAAAATATTTGTGCAAAATATGGTACAATCTTGATAAGACATTGAAAATAAGACCCTCGAGAGAATATTCCACTAGCTTGTTGAGGACATCGTACCATTACATTGTGGCAATGTTGTGTAGGTTGTATGGGGAATATGATACATTGAAGTTCACCTTATCTTTGGTTCCCCTCATATACTCCTACGTTGACATTGGGTCATCCTTCAATTGGGATTTTATTCTATCAACATCCCTAGGAAAATCTATTAGAGCAACTAAGGAGATGACCCCCAATGAGTTTCTCGATTTCCACATGCCTCCTACCTATTATACATGCTATGTTTATTCCACCAATATGCCAATCTGGTCTAGGCCTAGCAGCCTATCGATCCTCCCATACACATATACTACAAAGTGTTATGGAAGCGCAAGTACATGACTGAGTATCACAATATTTGTGATTACTTCTTGGCACCCCTGTTCTAGTTCATCTTCGATTGACCTACACCCTACATGACTGACAAGGCCCAGACAATAGTAAAAAAATTAGGAGATTGGTATCTACTAAAGTATGGGACATACATAAGGGTATATGTAGCAACCAAATCTCTTCATCTTCTCTCCAGGTTTGTACCTAAAATGTTAGTGTTGCAAGAGATCAAATATTGGACCATGATCCACGAAGTCAGAGAAACACTCTATAGAGATAAGAAGGCCATATGGCCCTCTTTACCATTATGGGTTGGATCATACTCCTTTGGGGATGTTAAACATGATCAAGTTGAGGTGGACACATTATTGTCATTCTGCTTTAAAGAAGAGAGATTCGAAAGGTATGATCTAAAGAATGTAGTCAAGGAGTATTGCACCAAGAATAGGAACATATGGGATTATACATTAGCTAAGTGGGAATAAGAAGAGATCCATTGTGAGAAAACAGGGAGAAGCTGATAAGGAAATTGTGGATAAGAAGAGAAGGAAGAAAGAGAAAGTATAGAAGAAAAAGGAGGACATTGTTGAAAAGAAATGATAGGAAGAATAAGCTAAAGAAAAAGCACCAACATAAGTGGTGACAAAAAAATAAGAATTAGCAGTGGAGGGTGTAGCTGAAAAAGAAGCAATGGATGTAACAACAACAAAGAAACTTAAGAGGAGAAAAGAAAGAGGGATGAAGATTCATTGAACAATAACACTTCTCCCATGGACATTGATATCCAATAAATGTCAGCACAAGTTCCTCTCACTGGTGGTCACCTCCCAGTTGGAGAACTAGGGATAGGACTTCACACACCCTACAAGCCCAACAAGGTGGAAAATTTGAAGAAGTAAAGGTTCGACAAAGCCACCGACAAGATTTTGCATCAATAAACCATAAAGCTACTAGCTACTAAAGGAAACCCCTTATCATTTATCGCAAAGACTCTAGTGATAGAAGATGTTATAAAATATCTGACGTCTATCACATTCTTTGACAATTCTTTCACATTGGATAAAAAAAAAAACCTCAAGGATATAGTTTGCGTAAAAAAAGAGAATGATGATTGTATTAAAGAATTGGAGGAGTAGGTAAGGAGAGGGAGGAAGGATATAGGGAGCCTCAGAGAATTCAAGGCATGTGTAGAGATGGTCAAGGAATATATTGATGATATGACTATAGATATGTGTGCCCATCTTCAATTTTTTCAGTAGTTGGCAACATAAATAATAGATGAACACAACTATGTGAAAGCAAAGAATGTTTAATTCATCGCCATCTAGGAAGGCTTAAACAATATACAATGATGATTCACTAAGAAACTGGATGCTCTGACCGAGTTGCTTGATCATGATCCATAAGGGGAAAGAAGAATTGACTATAATTCCCTTGATCGATGCCAACAAGTTGGGGAGAGGGTTGAAAAAGAAACAAATATCTCACTAGTAATCTATGCACAACTCCACAAATTTGCAGACGTGTTGACACAAAAGGGGAATCTACCTCCCTTCGAAGATCTTGGGAAAACTAAGATAGAGGAGAAACTCTTTGAATAAATTCAATGAAACATGAATCAGAGACAAGAGAGTGCTCAAGTAGCTAAAAAAGTGACAATAAGGTTAATGGAGGAGTACCTCGTCTGGTCGGCCAAGACTCAAACTATGATCTAGGCTTTCATGGTCAATCTGAAAAGGGACATGAAAAATCTTTCAAACAAATCAACCTCTCATGCAGATGCTATGGAAGAACTTGTGTATCATAGAGTTATATCATTTGAAGGCCACCATTTATCTTGGTAATCCTATGTGGGGGACAAAGACAAGTAAATAAGAAAAAATAACAAATTTGAATTTTCCCACAACTACCCTCTATTTTGTATTTTTTCCAACTATCATCAGCTTCATACTATTCTAACATCTGTCAACATCATTTGACAAGGGGAAGCTGAAGATACCTATAACTACTTCTTGTAGAATCCAAGAAGACATTATGAACAATTACTCAAACTATTATAAGTAGAAGAGGAGGCCCATTTTGAATGGGCTCTTCAAGCATTGTGTATTCAAAAACTACTTTGAGAATTGATAATGAGAAGACCTCATGTCCATTTTCTTATAGAATCTTCTTATGCCCTTTTTCTTATAGACTCTTCTTATGAAAATATACACCTTTATTAGAGATTTGTTACTCTTTCTTTTCTTCGTTGTCCTGAGATGATGAATTATTCATGTATGTAATTTCATGACTTAGAGTCACTAATTTGGTTATGCTTTTTGTATGCATGTGATTTATAACATTGTTTCTTCTTAAAAACTACTTGGAAGAAATCATTTGTAGGGATTAGTTGCATTTACAACTTCTCATTGGTTACTATAGTCCCTCCTAGATAGGATATGATAGGCTAGATTTCATTTCTACACTAAGTTATTTTGAATTTTCATTTCCATTACATTCTTAACCATCAAATCACCCCTCAAACCTAGTAATGGTATTCGAGCTAGAATTTGGATGGGTCTCCTAAACCAAATAGTGCACAGTCTAATTGGGACCATGCTTCAGGTAGTAACCCTTACTGTTGAATGGAAATTGTTTTGCCTCAACATATTTCATTTGTAGCAAGTTGAATTGTGTTTTCATTACTCATAAATAGGTAAGAACATTTTCCAATGTACTATTGGGAATTATGATTGAAGTGCTTCCTGTTGTTTCAGGTAATGTTTCCAATAAGGAAAACAATTATGTGATTCTATCCATAACACTTGCTTGTACTTATTTTCATTCTCATTTTTTGTTTTTATGTCACACTCACTTTCTTATTTGTTTTCTTATGTGTCACGCTTGCTTGTATTTTCTCTCTTGCACTTGCTTCTTTTATATCACACTCACTTTCTTATTTGTTTTCTTATGTGTCACACTTGCTTGTATTTCTCTTGAGTCGCACAAATCTTGCAATTGTGTCCAACAAACTTAGGGTTATGGGTACTAATGAGAGTGCACCCCAACTTGTGATTTTTAAAATTATTTACTTTTGATGACTCTCTTGATCTCCTTATTCAAATTTCAGGTAGGTCACTGATATATATTTAGGAGCAGAACCAACTGATTATAGACTGAATACCATATACATACAGATAGGAAGATAACAAAAATATTCAATGAAAAATATCTTTTGTTAAATAATCAAATAGGATGAAACTGTAAAAATGCAAAACTGAAACTTGCTCAAATGGTGGTAGCTATCTCTGAGGAGAGATGTGGCTTCTACGCGCATCCGTCTGAGTAGAATGGATTACAATGAGGCTCCATAGGCCCTTTTCATATTACTCATGAATGCCAAAAACCTAGACATCCAAAAACCTAACCCTAGAAAGTGAAACGCCAAAATTCATGTGGGCCCTATTGGTAAATTGGTGTAATTTGGTACCTCAACTTCCTAGGGTCATAACTTTTGCATACGACCTCCATTTTAGGAGAGTAATAGCCTGTTGGAAAGGTCTTTTAGAGAAATACACATTTCTCTATAATACTTTGACTCTGTCTATAGTATGAATGTGGAGATTCAAAAAGAAAATGTGTAGGGCCTCAAAACAACACTGAAAGTACAACAATATGTGTTGATATGAAAACATACAAAATAGGCTAGTTGGATTAGGCGAGAGACCACCTGTATCCACCTGCAGAATGTGTGAGGCTTCATACAACCCTAGAAGTGTATAACTCACAATTATAAATCATTATAGAAAGATGTGTTGAACGAACAATGGACACAAGGAGCCAGTTGGAATAGGTGGGTGGCCACCAATATCCATCTGGATCAATCCTCTCCCCTTAAGAAACAATGGTATCGATTGCATTGAGTTCCCCCATCAGGTGAGGAAAATTATGTTGGATTTGGCCCTGGGTGAGCCACTTTCCTTGGTGTAGGAGTTTCCCTGCCTTCACAACCCAATAAATCTAGACCTGCTCCTGACAAGTGCCCTTGACCTATGTGTACACTATCTGATCGGTGGATGCTTGTTCCATGCAGTCAAGGTTGATATTTGTTGGTGTCAGTTGTTCGGTGATCTCATAGGTGTCCAATAATGGTGGGAAATATTACCGAAGGAGGTCCAGATTGAATACTGGATGCAAACCAAGGAAGGGTGGAGTGTTGACCTCAAAATCATTACTACCCACAGGCTTGGTGATAGTGTAAAGCCCATACCAAAGTGGTTGAAGCTTATGATGGGGCCCGGTGACATGATCCTTCTACAAATGTAACCATACTTTGTCGAAAACATGAAACTGGTGTGGTACCCTGTGTTTATCATGGCGCTGCTTGTACTTTGCATTGGATTTATGTAAAATCTCCTAGACATGTTGGCGGATGTGCTGGATCCGCTCAATGAATCTGGTGGCTTTGTCTACTACAGACTAATCAAGGGATGTGTCTGTCTATTCGGTGGCAAGAGGACATGCAATGAAAATGGGTCCCAAGGGTTGGAATCCAAGACCCACCTGAAATGGGATATGGTCGGTGGAACTATGGAGAGCTCTGTTGTAACTTTTTTGGACATATGAGAGTCTCTTGTCCCATGTACAGAAATGCTTAGAGTTGTACAAGCACATGATGTGCACAATCATCCAATTGACGACCTCGGTTTGGCCATCGATTTGGGGGTGCAAAAAAGTGGATTTTGTGAGCTTGGTGTCTAATAGAAACTAGAGACTTGACCAAAATTTGTTGAGGAACTTATTGTCTTAGTCAGAGATGATGGTCTAAGGTATCTCAAAGTGCACTCAAACTCATTCAAAGAAGAGATTGGTAGTATTGACCGATGTGATAGTCTTCTTATAGGCTGTGAGGATGGCCATCTTTGAAAACTGATCAACGACCATAAACACACAGTCATTTTTGTGCTTGGTGGTCGGCAAACCAAACATGTAATCCATGGATATGGACTCCCACGACTTCTCAGGAATAGGCAGAGGGGTGTATAAGCCTTGCTTATTGATGGCCATCTTGGCAATGGCTCAGGCAGTGCAAGATCTAATATACTTGTTGACGTTCAATTGAATTTTTTTCCAATAAATTTTTTTCTGAAGGACAACCACAGTTTTCTCTACGCCAAAATGTCCTTCCACCCAACTGTAGCAGGCTTCACAAATCAGCTTCGCATGCTCTCTTTTAGGAACAAAGATATGGACTAGGTGGAATACGAGTCCATACTTAATGTGAAAATCATTGACAGTGGCGCTTGTACCCAAGATTTGATAGGTGGTGGTGAAGTTTGGATCTTGCTGGTAAAGTTGTGGCCACTTTGATGTTTTATGTCTACAGGAATGGAGCACAGTGGTAAGTGAAACCACCGGAGGCTGACTAAGGTAGTCAACAACATGATTGGAGATACCTATATTATACTTGATGTTGAGATAGAACTGTTGCAAGTAGGTGGACCACTTTTGATGGCGGTCATTCTGCAATTTCCACTATGTCTGTATGAACTACAGAGGCTTCCGATCAGTGTGTATGATTATCTTTGTCCCTAGAATGTAATGTTTCCATTGATGATAGGCTTATACAATGGAATACATTTCCTTTTCATAGATGGGGTATTTACAGACAACATCGGAGAGTGTCTCACTATGGTATGCCACCAGATGCTTACCATGAGTGAGAACTCTACCCACAACATAGTCAGATGCATCAGTCTCAATCTTGAATGGTTGTTGCAGATCGAGAAAGGAGAGTATAGGAGCTGAGCACAAATGATTTTTTAGATATTCAAATGTTTGTTTCTACTCCTTACCCCATACAAAATTGGCCATACCACTGCCCTTGGTCACCTGGCTAAGGGCCTAGGAAATATGGGAGAATCCCAGCATGAACCGTCGGTAATAATTGGCGAGTCCTAAGAAGCTTCGAAACTCGGTCAGTGTGGTTAGGGATAGCCAGTCATGGATGAATTGGATCTTAGCTCGATCAAAATGTACCCCGTACTCATCAATAATGTAGCCCAGGTATTGGACCCGGTTCATGCCAAAAGATAATTTTTGCAAGTTGGTATAAATCTTGTGCTTTCGTAGAGTGCTCAAAACCTATTGAATGTGTCATATGTGCTCCTCCCACATTCTTCCAAAGATAATTATGTCATCCAAATATACTAACACAAAGGAGTTGGTGAAGGGTCTCAATACATCGTCCATCAACCTCATGAAAGTGGTTGGTGCTTTTTTTAAGCCAAAGGGAATGACTAGCCATTCGTAGAGACCTTCCTTAGACTTGAAGGTTGTCTTCCAGACATCCATTGGTTCAATGGGAACCTGATGGTAGCCAAACTTCAGGTCAATATTTCTGAAGAATTGTTTCCCCTTGAGTTGGTCAAGAAGGTCATCAATCCGATGGCGGTTCCTGACTGTGATCTTGTTTAAGGCTTTGTAATCAATGCATATTTTCCAAGTCCCATCATTTTTCTTCACCAGTACAATTGGGCTTCCTCAAGGGGAGGAGTTGGGTCTAATGTGCTCCTTTTGAAGAAGCTCTTGGATATAATTCTTGATTTCGTAATTCTCCATCAATGAGCCTCGATAGACTGGTCCATTAGTTAGAGGTGTGCCGAGGGTCAAATCAATTAGATGCTTGACTTGGAAGTGTTTCGATACCCCTATAGGTGAGACAAAGATGTCTCTATATTCTTCCACGATCCCATCCACTTACCTATGCTGCAAAGAGAGGTGTTGTGTACAGGCCACATATGTGGCAGAGACCTTCTACTTACTATGAGCACAGATCACAAAGAAGATGAAATTCTCGGTATGTGAAATGACCTTACTGCATTTCTTAATAAAGATTAAATAAATAGCAGTAGGTTGTGCCACCTCTACAATCATGTACAATTGTCAAACCAAAGTAATAATAACACTGTGGGGTCTAGAATCATACACAAGATGACGCTTCCACAAATATGGTTTTCCTAAAAGAACATCACAAGCTTCAATGTTAGAAATATCACACAGTACCTCATATTTGAAAGGCTTGATGTTGTAGGACAGTTGACATTGTTGGCTGACACAGAGATCTCTTCCTTGATGAAGCCAGCTGATGGTGTAGGGTTGGGGGTGTGGTGTCATTGGCAGGTTCAATCACTTGATGAACTATGCTGAAATTAGGTTCTTATGACTATCGTTGTCGAAAATGAAGTGAATCGGGCCACCCTTGACCCACATCTGCGAGTGAAAGAGGTGTTCCCCTTCCTCTGGTTCTTCTGGTTCACTTGGCCAGATTTTGGTGGTAGTGACCATGGAACTAGGTTCAACATCGATAATCCACTTCCCTCCTTTACGATTTGACTCAGAATCAAAATCAACCTCTGACTCGGAAGCCTTCATCTCGACCATGAGGGACTGATTGGAGGGACATTCGTCGATGTTGTTCCTAGGAATTTTATGGTACTCACACCATTTTATCGTGTCCTTCTTCGACTTCTCATTTCCCTTCTGGTGTTGCGTCTTGGATGAATTGTCCTGAGGGTGTCCATTGCGACTTGGTACCCTGTTGTGTGGGTTGGGGTTTCCTTTTCCCTGCTTCGATTGTGAGGGGTTTACAGATCCAAACTCTCACCATTTTTTATTAAATTTCTACTCAATCTTGACATCGTATCTATAAGTTGTTCCCAATGAGGCGATGTCCAGGAACTCCATTTCTGTTTGAATGTATCTATGCAAACAACCGTAGTATTTGAGCACCATATGACGCTCAAAATCTTCGATACCCAATTTGGTGCAGAGGGTATGGAAAATATTGGTGAAGTCTGGTACTATTTGGTCCCTTTCTTGTTGTAGGGTGGTCCATTTGGTGTACTGGTCCTCATAGCTTCCAACAGGGTAGTACTTTTATTTAAAGGTGTCTCGGAAGGAATCCCATGTATGGGTCACCACAAAAATTGCAGAATCCTCCACGACCCTTTGCTCAGAGTAGGTATACCACTAGTCTTTAACATGGGGAACAACCTTGCAGAGTGCAAAAAACATCTTTTCCCGATCAAAAAAATTGTGGACCGAAAAACATCCTTCAAGCAGATTTAATCATTTATCTACAGAATTCACATATATCAATCCTTCAAATAATGGAGTATCAAAATTTACCTGTACCTTGAAGGGGGTTGCATTTTCGCCTAATGAAGATGCTTCTCCCATGGACAACCGTCGAAGGATATGTGTGAAGTTTTCCATCAATCCGTTCCTTTGTCGTGCGAGGGCTTCCTCGAGAAAATTTTAATAGGATATCCTACTCCATCATATTTATTTTTGTCTCCCATGGGTTGTTGTTGGGCTCGGCCCGACCGATATGGTAATGGATCGATTGGTTCGAGTCCCAACTTCTTGTACCCAGACATTGTCAATGACATGCACGAAGAGAAAACCTCTCTGATACCACTAATCCATATTTAGGAGAAGAATGAACATATTATAGACTGAATACCATATACACAGAGATAGGAAGAATACCACAAATATTCAGTGAACAATATCTTCTATTAAATAATGAAATAGGTGGAAACTATAAAACTGCAGAACTGAAACTTGCTCGAATGGTGGTAGCTATCTCTGAGGAGAGATGTGGCTAATACACACATCCGTATGAGAATAATGGATTACAATGAGGCTCCATAGGCCCTTTTCTTATTACTCATGAATTCCAAAACCATAGACGTCTAAAAACCTAACCCTAGAAGGTGAAATGGAAAAATTCATGTGGGCCCTATGGGTAAGTTGGTGTAATTTTGTACCTTAACTTCCTAGGGTCATAAATTTTTCATACGACCTATGTTTTAGGTGCGTTATAGGCCATTGGAAATTTATTTCAGAGAACTACTTATTTCTCCATCAGAATCTAGCTCTGTCTATAATTTGACTGTGGCAAGTAAAAAAAAATAATGTTTAGGGCCTCAAAAAAACACTAAAAGTACAACAAGATGTGCTGGTATGAAAACATACAAAATAGGCCAGTTGGATTAGGGGAGAGGCCACCCATATCCACCTGGAGAATGTGTGAGGCTTCACATATCCCCAGAAGTGTAGAACTCACAATTATAAAGCAGTACAGAAAGATGTGTTGAACAAACAATGGACACAAGGAGCCAGTTGTAATTGGTGGGTGGCCACCAATATCCGTCTAGATCAATCCTCCTTACTTAGGAAGCAATGGTATCCATTGTGTTGAGTTCCCCCATCAGGTGAGGAACATTCTGCTGGATTTCACCCAAGGTGAGCTACTTGCCTTGGTGTAGGCGTTTCCCTGCCTTGACAACCTGATAAAGTTGGATCTGCTACTGGAGAGTGCCCTTGACCTATGTGTCCACTATATGATCGGTGGATGCTTGTTCCATGTAGTCAGGGTTGAGCTCTGTTGGTGTCAGCTACTCAACGATCTCAGAGGTGTCCAATAGTTGTGGGAAATATGGTCGAAGGAGGTCCACATTGAACACTAGATGCAGAACAAGGAAGGGAGGAGTGTTGACCTCAAAATCATTGCTACCCACAACCTTGGTGATAGTGTAAGGCCCATAATGAAGTGGGCAAAGATTCTGATGGGGCCTGGTGAGACACTCCTTCTGCAAATGTAACCAGACTTTGTCGCCAACCTAAAACTAGTGTGGTACCCTATGCTTATCATGGCACTACTTGTACATAGCATCGGATTTCTACAAAATCTCCTAGACTTGTTGGTGGATGTGTTGAATCCACTCAATGAATCTAGTGGATTTATCAACCACAAACTGATCAGGGGAAAAGTTTGTCTGTGTAGTGGAAAGAGGAAGTGAAGCATCAATGGTTTTTAAGGGTTGGAATCCTAGACCCACCTGAAATGGGCTATGGCCAATGGAACTATGGAGATATCTATTGTAACTATGTTGGACATATGGGAGACTCTCGTCCCATGTACATGGATGCTTAGATTTTTACATGCACAGGATGTGCACAGTCATCCGATTGACAACCTCGGTTTGGCCATCGGTTTGGGGGAGGAAAGAAGTGGATTTTGTGATCTTTGTGTCCAATAGAGACCAGAGACTCAACCAAAAGGTGTTGAGGAACCTAATGTCTCGGTCATAGATGATGGTCTGTGGTATCCCAAAGTGCACCCAAACGTGTTCGAAGAAGAGCTTGGAAGTATCGACCATTGTGAGAGTCTTCTTACAAGCCGTGAGGATGGCCATCTTCGAAAACCGATCAATGACCATAAACACGCAGTCATTTCCATGATTGGTGGTCGGAAAGACAAACATGTAATCCATGGAGATGGACTCCCACAACTTCTCTGGAATAAGAAGAGGGATGTATAAGACTTTCTTATTGATGGTCGGCTTGGAAATGGCACAGACAATGAAATATATGATATACTTGCTGACGTCCAATCAAATTTTTGGCCAATAAAAATGTTTCTGAAGGATGACCACAATTTTCTCTATGCCAAAATGTCCTTCCACCCAACTATAGTGGGCTTCCCAAATCAACTTCACACGCATGCTTTTAGGAACACAGAGATGGCCCAAGTGGCATAAGATTCCATCATGAATGTGAAAATCAATGATAGTGGCACCTATACCCAAGAGAATATATGTGGTGGAGAAGTATGTATCTTGTTGGTAAAGTTGGGCCCACTCCGATGTTTAATGTCCATAGGAATGGAGCATAGTGGTAAGTGCAGCCACAAGAGACCGAATGAGGCAGTCAATGACACGATTGGAGATACATGTCTTATACTTGATATTGAGATGGAACTGATGCAAGTATGTGGACCACTTTTGATGGTGGTCGTTCTACAATTTCCCCTATGTCTTTATGAGCTACAAAGGCTTGTGATCAATGTGTATGATCATCTTTATCCCCAGAATATAATGTTTTCATTGACGATAGGATTGTACAATGGAATACATTTCCTTGTCATATGTGGGGTATTTTCGAACATCATCGGAGAGTGTCTCACTATGGTATGCCACTAGATGCCCATGTTGACTAAGAAATGCACCCACAGCATAGTCAGACACATTAGTCTCAATATTGAATGGTTGTAGCAGATCGGACAAGGAGAGTGCGGGAGCTGAGAACAAACTATGTTTAAGATCTTCAACTACTCGATGTTGCTCCTTCCCCCATATGAAATTGGCCCTACCACCACCTTTGGTCACTTGGCTGAGGGCCCAGGCAATATGGGAGAATCCCAACACAAACCATCGGTAAATATTGGTGAGTCCTAAGAAGATCCGAAGCTCGCTTAGTGTGGTTGGGGATGGCCAGTCACCAATGACTTGGGTCTTAGCTGGATCAACATGTAACCCATGATCATCAACAATGTATCCTAGGTATTAGACCCTGTTCATGCCAAAAGATCACTTTTCCAAGTTGGCGTAAAGCTTGTGTTGTCGTAGAGTGCTCAAAACCTGTTGAATATGATGCATGTGCTCCTCCCATGTTCTATTGAAGATGAGGATTTCATCCAAATATACTACCACAAAGGAGTTGGTGAAGGGTCTCAATACATCATCCATCAACCTCATAAAAGTGGATGGTGCATTTGTTAAGCAAAGGGCATGACTAGCCATTCGTAGAGACCTTCCTTAAACTTGAAGGTTGTCTTCTAGACATACGTTGGTTTGATGGGAACCTGATGGTAGCCAGACTTCAGGTCAATATTGCTAAAGAAATTTTCCCCCTTGATTTGGTCAAGAAGGTCATCAATCCTGGGAATGGGATAGCGATTCCTGACTGTGATTTTTTCTAAGGCTTTTTAATCAATGCAGATTCGTCAAGTCCTGTCCTTTTTCTACACCAGTACAATTGATCTTACGCAAGGGGATGAACTAGGTAAGATGTGCCCCTTTTGAATAAGCTCTTGGATCTGATGCTTGATTTCGTCATTCTCCATCAGTGAGTGTCAATAGAATGGTCCATTAGGTAGAGGTGTGTTGGGGGTCATATCAATTGGATGCTTGAATTGGAAGTATGTTGGTACCCCTGTAGGTGAGACGAAGATGTCTATGTATTCTTCCATGATCCCATCCACTTTATTCGACTGCAAAGAGAGGTGTTTTGTAGAGGACATAGATGTGGAGGCGACCTTCTGCGTATTGTGAGCATGGATCACAAAGAAGACAAACTTCCTGGACTGTGAAATGAACTTACTGCATTTCTTAATAGAGATTAAAGAAATAGCAGTAGGCAGTACCACCTCTGGAATCCTGTACAGTTTTCTACCCAAAGTAATAATAACGTTGCAGGGTCTAGTCTCATACAAAAAATGAAGCTTTCACAAATATGGTTGTCCTAAAATAACATCACAAACTTCAAGGGGAGAAATATCACACAGTACCTCATTTTTGAAAGGCTTGATGATGTTGGACAGATGACAGTGTTGGTTGACACATATATCTCTTCCTTGACGAAGCCAACCAATAGTGTAGGGTTGGGGGTGCAGTTTCATTGGAAGGTTCAACCGCTTGATGACCTCTGCAGAAATCAGGTTCTTCTGACTACCACTGTCGACAATGAAGTGAATCAAAGCCCCCTTGAACCATATATATGAGTGAAAGAGGCGTTCCCCTTCCTCTGGTTCTTCTGGTTCACTTGGTCGTAATTTGGTGGTAGAGATCATGGCACTGGGTTCAACATCGATAATCCCCTTCCCTCCTTCAAGATTTGACTCAAAATCAGAATCATCCTCTGAATTAGAATCCTTTATCTCGGCCATGAGGGACCACTTGGAGCGACATTCGTCGATGTTCTGCCAAGGACTTTTATGGTACTCACACCATTTTCTCGTGACATTCTTCATCTTCCCATTGCCCTTCTTGTGTTGCATGTTGGATGGATTGTCTTGAGGGAATCCATCGCAAATTGGTCCTCTACTATGTGGGTTGGGGTTGCCTTTGCCCTGCTTTGGCTATGAGGGGTTTGCAGATCCAAACTCTCGTCATTTCTGCTTAAATTTTTGTTCGATCTTGACATCGTATCTATAAGTTGTGCCTAATGAGGTGATGTCGAGGAAATACATTTCTATTTGAATATATTATACAAACATCCACATATTTGAGCATGAGATGACACTCAAAATATTTGATACCCAATTTTGTGCAGAGGGTATGGAAAATATTGGTGAAGTTTGGTACTGTCTTTTCCCTTTCTTGACGCTGGGTGGTTCATCTGTTGTACTGGTTCTCGTAGCTACCAACAAGGTAGTATTGTTCTTTAATGGCATCCCGGAAGGAATCCCATGTAGGGGCCACCACAAAAATTGTAGATTCCTTCATGACCCTTTGCTCAAAGTAGGTATCCCACTAGTCTTTAACATGGGAAATGACCTTGAGGAGTGCAAAATTGATCTTTTCCCGATCGGAAAAATTGTGGACCGAAAAATATCCTTCGAGTAGATTTAACCATTTATCTACAACATCTGCATCTATCAGTCCTTCAACTAATGAAATATAAAAAATTACCTATACCTTGAAGGGGGTTGCATGGCCACTTGATGAATATGCTTCTCTCGTGGGCAACTGTTGAAGGATATGCGCGAAGTTGTCCATAATTTTTTTCCTTTTTCGCGCGAAGGATTCCTCAACCAACATTTTAACACGATCTCCTACTCCATCATATTTCTTTTTGTCTCCCATGGTTTGTTGTTGGGCTCGACATTGTTGGGCTCGACGTGACCGATCTGGTAATGTCTCGATTGGTTCGAGTCCCAACTTCTTGTACCCAGATTTTGTCGGGGACATGCACGAAGAAAAATAAATGAAGAGAAGACCACTCTGATACCACTAATCCAGATTTAGGAGCGGAATGAACCGATTATAGACTGAGTACCATATACACAGAGATAAGAATAATAGCACAAATATTCAGTGAACAATATCTTCTATTAAATAATGAAATAGGTTGAAACTGTAAAACTGCAGAACTGAAACTTGCTCGAATGGTGGTAGCTATCTTTGAGGAGAGATGTGGCTACTACGTGCATTTGTCTGAGTAGAATGGATTAAAATGAGGCTCCATAGGCCCTTTTCATATTACTCATGAATTCAAAAATCCTAAACATCCAAAAAACTAACCCTAGAAGGTGAAACGCCAAAAGTCATGTGGGCCCTATGGGTAAGTTGGTGTAATTTGGTACCTCAATTTCATATGGTCATAACTTTTGCATACGACCTCTGTTTTAGGTGCGTTATAGCACGTTGGAAAGGTATTTCAGAGAACTACACATTTATTCATCAGACTCTGACTCCATATACATTCTAAGTGTGACGAGTCAAAAATAAATTTTTAGGGCCTCAAAACAGCCCTGAAAGTACAACAAGATGTGTTGATATGAAAACATACAAAATAAGCCAGTTGGATTAGGCGAGAGGCCACCCGTATCCACCTGGAGAATGTGTGAGGCTTCAGACAACCCAAAAAGTGTAGAATTCACAATTATAAAGTAGTACAGAGAGATGTGCTTAACAAACAATCAACACGAGTAGCCAGTTGGAATAATTGGGTTTCCACCAATATCCATCTGGATCAATCCTCCCCCCTTAGGAAGAAGTGGTCTCCAATGAGTTGAGTTCCCCCATCAGGTGAGGAAACTTCTGTTGGATTTGGCCCCAGGTGAGCCACTTGCCTTGGTGTAGGAGTTTCTCTTCCTTGACAACTCGATAAAGCTGGATCTGCTGCTGGCGAGTTCCCTTGACCTGTATGTCCACTATTTGATTGGTGGATGTTTGTTCAATGTATTTAAGGTTGAGCTATTTTGGTGTCAGGTGTTCAGCGATCACAGAGGTGTTCAATAATGGTGGCAAATATGGTCAAAGGAGGTCCACATTGAATACTAGATGCAGACCAAGGAAGGGTGGAGTGTTGACCTCAAAATCATTACTACCCACAGCCTTGGTGATAGTGTAAGGCCCATAACGAAGTGGCTAAAGATTCTTATGTGGCCCGACGAGATTCTCCTTCTGCAAATGTAACCAGACTTTATTTCCAACCTGAAATTGGTGTGGTACCCTATGTTTATCATGGTGCTACTTGTATTTAGCATTGTATTTCTACAAAATCTCCTTGACCTATTAGCGGATGTGTTGAATCTGCTCAATGAATCTAGTGGCTTTGTAGAATGCAAACTGATCAGGGGAAGAGTCTGTCTGTGTGGTGGTAAGAGGAAGTGAAACATCAATGGGTCCCAAGAGTTGGAATCCCAGACCCACTTGAAATGTGCTATGGCCGGTGGAACTATGGAGATATTTGTTGTAACTGTGTTGGACATATGGGAGACTCTCGTCCCATGTACGGGGATTCTTATAGTTTTACATGCACAGGATGTGCAAAATCATTCGATTGACGAACTTGGTTTGGCCATCGGTTTGGGGGTGGAAAGAAGTGTATTTTGTGAGCTTGGTGTCCAAGAGAGAGTAGAGACTCAACCAAAAGGTGTTTAGGAACCTGTTGTCTTGGTCGGAGATGATGGTCTATGGTATCCCAAAGTGCACCCAAACTTGTTCAAAGAAGAGCTTGGCAGTATCGTTTGTTATGACAGACTTCTTACAGGCCGTAAGGATGGCAGTCATCAACATTCGATCAACGACCACAAACATGCAGTCATTTCCGTGCTTGGTGGTCGGCAAACCAGACATGTAATCCATGGATATGGACTCACACAACTTCCTAGGAATAAGAAGATGGGTGTATAAGCCTTGCTTATTGATGGTCATCTTGGAAATTGCCCAGGCAGTGCAAGATCTGATAGACTTGTTGACGTCCAGTCAAATTTTTGGCCAATAAAAATGTTTCTGAAGGACGACCACAATTTTCTCTATGCGAAAATATCATGCCACCCGATTGTAGTGGGCTTCCCAAATCATCTTCGCATGCTCACTTGTAGGAACACAAAGATGGCCCATGTCGCATAAGAGTCCATCCCGAGTGTGAAAATTAGTGACACTGGTGCCAGTACCCAAGAGATGATATGTGGTGGAAAAGTCTAGATCTTGTTGGTAAAGTTGGGGCCACTCCGATGTTTCATGTCCACAGGAATGGAGCACAGTGGTAAGTGTAGCCACAGGAGGTTGACTAAGGAAGTCAAAAACATGATTGGAGATACATGTACTATACTTGATGTTGATATGGAACTGTTGCAAGTAGGTGGACCACTTATTATGGTGGTCGTTCTGCAATTTCCCCTGTGTCTGTATGAACTACAGAGCCTTGTGATCAGTGTGTATGATCGTCTCTATCCCCAGAATGTAATGTTTCCATTGACAACAGGCTTGTACAATGGAATACATTTCCTTTTCATAGGTGGGGTATTTACGGACAACATCAGAGAGTGTCTCACTGTCGTATGCTACCATATGCCCATGTTGAGTGAGAATTGTGCCCACAGCATAGTCAGATGTATCAGTCCCAATCTCAAATGGTTGTTACAGATCGGGTAAGGAGAGTATGGGAGATGAGCACAAATGATGTTTAAGATTTTCAAATGCTCAATGTTTCTCCTTCCCCCATACGAAATTGGGCCTACCACCTCCCTTGGTCAATCGGTTGAGGGCCCATGCAATATGGGAGACTCCAAACATGAACAATCGATAAAAATTTGTGAGTCATAAGAAGATCTGGAGATAGGTCAGTGTGGTCAGGGCTAGCTAGTCACAGATGACTTGGATATTATATGGATCAACATGTACCCCATGCTCATCAATAATGTGGACCAAGTATTGGACACTGTTCATGCCAAAAGATCATTTTTCCAAGTTGGCATAAATCTTGTACTATCGTAGAGTGCTAAAAACCTATTGAATATGCCTTATGTACTCCTCCCACGTTCTGCTGAAGATGAGAATGTCATCCAAATATATTACCAAAAAGGATTTGGTGAAGGGTCTTAATACATCGCCATCAACCTCATGAAAGTGGCTGGTGAATTTTTTAAGCTAAAGGGCATGACTAGACATTCTTAGAGACCTTCCTTATATTTTTCAGGATATCTGCCAAACATTTGTTGGTTCGATGGGAACCTGATGGTATCCAAACTTCAAGTCAATATTGCTGAAGAAATTTTCCCCCTTGAGTTGGTCAAGAGGGTCATCAATCCTAGGAATGGGATAGCAGTTCCCAACTGTGATTTTGTTTAAGGATCTATAATTAATGCAGAGATGCTAAGTCCTGTCCTTTTTCTACACCAGTACAATCGGGCTTCTGGAAGGGGAGGAGTTGGGTCTGACATGCCCCTTTTGAGAAAGATCTTGGATCTGCCGCCTGATTTTGTCATTATCCATCAATGAGTATCAATAGACTGGTTCATTAGGTAGAGATGCATAGGGGGTCATATTAATTGGATGCTTGACTTGGCAGTGTGTCGGTACCTTTGTAGGTGAGAAGGAGATGTATATGTATTCTTCCACGATCCCATCCAGTTGCTTCTACTACAAAGAGAGGTGTTATGTAGAGGCCATGGATGTGGTGGCGACCTTCTGCTTATTGTGAGAAAGGATCACAAAGAAGATGAACTTCTCGGTTTGTGAAATGACATTACTGCATTGCTTAGTAGAGATTAAATAAATAGCAGTAGGCGGTGCCACCTCTGGAATCCTGTACAATTTTCCACCCAAAGTAATAATAACATAGCGGGGTCTAGACTCATACACAACATGATGCTTCCAAAAATATGGTTATCCTAAAATAACATCACAAACTTCAAGGGGATCAATATCACACAATACCTCATCTTTGAAAGGCTTGATGTCGTAGGACAGACGACACTATTGGCTGACACGAAGATCTCTTCCTTGACGAAGACAACTGATGGTGTAGGGTTGGGGGTGCGGTGTCATTGGCAAGTTTAGCCACTTGATGACCTATGCTAAAATCAGGTTCTTATGACTATCAATGTCGATAATGAAGTGAATCGGGCCACCCTTAACCCACATCTACGAGTGAAAGAGGTGTTCCCCTTCCCCTGGTTCTTCTGGTTCGCTTGGCTGGACTTTGGTGGTAGCAACCATGGCACTAGGTTCAACATCAATAATGTGCTTCCCTCCTTCAGGATTTGACTCGGAATCAGAATCAGCCTCTAACTTAGAAAACTTTAGCTTGGCCACGAGGGACTACTTGGAGCGACATTCATCGGTGTTGTTCCAAGGAATTTTATGGTACTCACACCATTTTACCGTGTCCTTATTTGTCTTCTCATTGCCCTTATTATGTTGCATCTTGGACATATTGTCGTAAGGGAAACCATCGCAACTTGGTCCCCTGCTGTGTGGTTTGGGGTTTCATTTTCCCTGCTTCAGTTGTGAGGGATTTGCATATCCAAACTCTGGTTGTTTCTGCTTAAATTTATGCTCGATCTTGATAGTGTATCTATAAACTGTGCCAAATGAGGCGATGTCCCAGAACTCCATTTATGTTTGAATGTATCTATGAAAACAACCACAGTATTTGAGCACCATATGATGCTCATAATATTTGATACCCAACTTGGTTCAAAGGGTATGGAAAATATTAGTAAATTCTAGTACTGTCTGGTCCCTTTCTTGATGTAAGGTGGTCCATCTAGTGTACTGGTCCTTGTAGCTTCCAACAGGGTAGTATTGTTTTTTAATGGCACCCCGGAAGGAATCCCATGTAGGGGCCACCATAAAAATTGCAAATTCCTCCACGACCCTTTGCTCAGAGTAGGTATCCCACCAATATTTAACATGGGGAACGGCCTTGAGGAGTGAAAAAGTGATATTTTCCTGATCGGAAAAATTGTGGACCAAAAAATATCCTTCGAACAGATTTAACCATTTATCTACAGTATCCGCATCTATCAGTCCTTCAAATAATGGAATATAAAAATTTACCTGTACCTTGAAGGGGGTTTCATGGCCTCCTGATTAATATGCTTCTCCCGTGGGAAAAAGTCAAAGGATCTGCGCAAATTTTTCCATCATTTCATTCCTTTTTCGCATGAGGGATTCCTTGAGCAACATTTTAATATGATATCCTTCTCCATCATATTTATTTTCATCTCCCATGGGTTTTTGTTGGGCTTGGCATGGCCGATCTGGTAATGGATCGATTGGTTCGAGTCCCAACTTCTTGTACCCATACCTTGTCGGGGACATGCACGAAGAAATATAAATGAAGAGAAGACCGCTCTGATACCATCGATCCAGAATTTATGGGAAGAAAGAACTTATTATAGATTGAATACAATATACACAGAGATAGGAAGAATAAAAAAAATATTCAATGAACAATATATTATATTAAATAATCAGATGGGCTGAAACTGTAAAACTGGAGAACTAAAACTTGCTTGAATGATGGTATCTATCTCTGAGGAGAGATGTGGATGCTATGTGCATCCTTCTGAGCATAATGTATTACAATGAGGCTCCATAGGCCCTTTTTATATTACTCACGAATGCCAAAACCCTAGAAATCCAAAAACCTAACCCCAGAAGGTGAAATGCCAAAAGTCATGTGGGCCCATGGGTAAGTTGGTGTAATTTGGTACCTCAACTTCCTAGGGTCATAAAGTTTGCATACAACCTTCGTTTTAGGTGCGTGATAGCTTGTTGGAAAGGTCTTTCAGAGAAATACACATTTTTTCGTCAGACTCTGACTCTATCTATAGTCTAACTATGACGAGTCAAAAAAACAATGTTTAGGGCCTCAAAACAACCCTGAAAGTACATTAAGATGTGTTGATATGAAAACATACAAAATATGCCAATTGGATTAGGTGAGAGGTGTAACGTCCCCGACCATCCATGTCGGGCCATGCTACGCTAGAGAACTCTTATTGTTCTCTCTACAGAACATACTGTAACATACCCAGCTAGCTAACTGAGTTATGCCACATAAATTTTTCGAACTGCATGCAATTAAAATATATACACATAACTCTTGAAAAATATATATATATAAATGCAAACAAACAAATGCATACTATAAATGCATGGATTATCACGGAAATAATAGTAAACGTATACATGTAGCATATGCAGGCAATACCCATAAATATAAACACATTTATAAATCAAACACATGATAAACCCATAATAATAAACATGTAAATAATAATACAACATGTAAATTTATCACACAATTGACACTTATCTTGGTAAGGATGTCACCAACTGCGTGCATACCTTCCATGAATGTCCTAGCCTTAGACAACACTGTTCATCACTCTCAACAGTGAGTCACCCACGAGATGGGAGTAAACTCCACCCGGGTAAAGGGATTCCTAACCAGGATAAAGGTTCATAGACAACAGGAAAGACTATGTCATGCCAACTCAAACTAACATCCTACAATACCTCATTCCCCACATGCCTGTCCCACCCAGGAAGTGTGCCCCTTCTCTACTCAACAGTCCTTCGGCTTCCCCACTTCCTTTCCAGGCTTCAGTAATAGGCTGGACAGGAAGTCTCAGAGCACTTTAGTTGTAGTTTAGCACCTTCGAGAAATCAATTCCCAACAATTATCTCACCCAGAGAATTGTTCACAGGCCTGACAACCCGCCTCTTCAATATTACAGAGGCTTGACAACTGTATAGGCCAGAGGCCTATATAGTTGAAGTATAGTGACAGGAAAGTATGGAGGATAGCTGACTGCGTGAGTGAAAGATCATGGTATGGATGAATGGATCACTGAATGATGGATGAATCCTGGGGAGAATGATGGAAAGAATGATGAAAAAATATGGGAAAATTAACTAAGTCCCAACAATATGTATGCATGTCCCCAACTTGACACTTGTCATGTTGGGAGCTACTTTGGCCCACTTGCCCCCAACTTTAAAACTTAGGATAAAATAATTATCCATACTTTATGATTTAAGAAATATTAATATAATATTCCTTTTTGGCCTAAGATCCCTAGCTTATCCATTTTCCTTAACTTTTAGGCCCCTCCCTTTCCCTAACCAGTGGAGTTTAGTCCCCCATCTCTTTTATCGTGGTCGGTCTGCACACAACAATGTATTTTATATTAATTATGATACATATGCAAAAATAGGCCCACTGGCCTTTAACATCTAGGCTCTCCAACCTAATCAAAACATAAGCATCCTAGCTTATAATAACTGGCTCACCAACCTATAAAATGTATCATATACACAAAAGGCTACCTGGCCTCAAAATCATGCGCACTTATGTTGTTGCGTGCGGTATCCTGGAATGTGCAAACTTCCTTATTTTAATGCGTAGTACATGCGTGTACTATGCCATGAAATGTGCATACAAAAAATGATACCAAACAACTCACCAACTTAAGTACATTTTCATTTACATTACAATTGGGCTTGGCCTAGGGATATTACAATCCCCTCCCCTTATATATGCATTATCCTCAGTGCATCATGTACCCATATACAACAAAATTTCAAAAATCCTCAAAAAGATCCAGGTATTCTGCTCACATTGCATCCTCATGCTCCCAAGTAGCGTCCTCAGGACCGTACAAGGTCCATTGGACCTTTACAAGCCCTATGGATCAATTCTGGAGCTGTTTGATTTTCCGGTCTAGAATGTGTATCGGATGCACTTGAAAAGCACCTTCTTGCTCGACTTGAATCACATTTCAATAAATAACATGATTAGCATCAGGTATATATTTCTTGATTAATGATACATGGAATACATTATGAATAGACATAGATGCAGGCAATGCAATCATATAAGCTACTTAACCAATCCTCTCTAGGATTTCAAACAGCCAACAATAGCGAGCTACCAACTTAGAATAGTTTCCCAATTTCAGGGAACTTCTATTGGCCTTCACTTTCAAGAATACATGATCACCCACTTTAAATTCCCTATGAGTTCTACCCTTATCAACATATATTTTCTTCCTGTCTTGGGCAGCCTTTAATTTTTTCTTTATTTTTATCATTTGTTCCTCCATTTTCCTGAGCAAATCTGGCCCAACCACTGCTCTGTCTGTTGGGTTATCCCAGCTTATTGGTGTGTAGCACTTTTTGCCATAAAGTGCCTCAAATGGGCTCATCTTTAGAGATGTCTGGTACCCATTGTTATAAGCAAACTCTACCAAGTGTAGGCAGTCTTCCCATTTTGATGGTTTATCCATCACATACATCCTCGACATATCTTTAATCACTTGATTCACCCTCTTTGTTCATCCATCTGACTGGATGATAAGTTGTACTAAAATTCAAATTTGTTCCAAATCCATCAAATAATCCCTTCCAAAATTTTGAGGTAAATTTTGGATCTCTGTCAGACACAATTGTCTTGGGTATGCCATGCAATATAGCAATTTCCTTCATATAAACATTAGCAATGTTGGTTGCCTTGTGAGTGAGCTTAACTGGAATAAAATGGGCAACTTTAGTAAGCTTATCCACCACTACCATGATATAATCATGTTTCTTGCTTGTTTTGGGAATTTTGGAAATGAAATCCATGGTTACAACTTCACATTTCCACTTAAGAATGGGTAATGGTTGTAGCAAACCAACTGGGTGTCTATGCTCAGTCTTTACCTTTTGGCATTCCAAACATCTAACAATAAAATCAACAACTTCTTTCTTCATGTCTGGACAATAATATTGGCTCTTGACCGTTGCAATAGTTTTCTGATATCCTAGGTGCCCAGCATAAGGTACATTTTGAATTTCTCTCAATATCATATTTTTCAATTCCTGATAATTTGGTACTTAAATTATGCCCCTGTACATGAGAATTTCATCATTTTCTAGCTTGTAATCTTCAATTTTTTGTTGTAAATTACCTTGCTGTAATTTTGCCACTAATTCCTTGTATTGCAAATTGGATTTGGAAGCCTCTATAATTATGTCTTTCAAATTTGTTTGGTACATGATAATGGTTGTAGCATGCAATTCATGCACTCTTCTACTTAGTGCATCAGCCACTTTGTTCTCTTTTCCCTTGATATGCTTTATATCAAAGTCATATATACTAGGAAATTCTAACCATCTTCTTTGCCTAGCATTTAGAGTTGGCTGATCAAATAAATATTTCATACCATTATGGTATGTTCTTATCTCAAACATTTTCCCCATGAGGTAATGTCTCCATTTCCTCAAGGCATGCACTATGGCTGCCAACTCCAAATCATGAGTGGCATAGTGTCTTTCATGCTCCTTTAACTTCCTTGACTCATAACATATAACAAACCCATTTTGACTGAGGACTCTGTTAGCGATACTTCTTGTATAGGGGGGTAGAATGCATAAGAAGGGTTAAAAACCGATTTGTCCTAAGTTTTGGGCGATTATGCGCCCATGGTAAGCAACGAGAAAGTCTGAGCGGTCCAGATTCGCGCGCCCGGATCAATGGCACGCGTTGGATTTCGGACCCCCCT
>ML786754.1:136947-182484 GCA_009831015.1 Picea engelmannii | reverse complement strand
TAAATTTGATGCCCTCTGGTTCGGGCCTTTCAAGATCCTTGAAGTATTTTCCAACAACACTTACAGGTTACAGGATCTGGAAGGCAATGAGGTTTTTAGTGGCCCAGTCAATGGGCATTTCTTAAAGAAATGTTTTATGTGAGTTGCACTCGGCTCATTTTGCTTTTCTTTGTAAATATTGTTCTTTGTTTTTGTTTTTTGTTTTTCGGACTAATAAATGACTCCATAGCCCAACAACAAAGGCACTAAGTCTGCAAAAGAGTTCTTAGAGCATCATAGGGACGACTCTATCCCCCATGGAGCCAAATGTTAGCGATACTTCTTGTATAGGGGGGTAGAATGCATAAGAAGGGTTAAAAACCCATTTGTCCTAAGTTTTGGGCGATTATGCGCCCATGGTAAGCAATGAGAAATTCTGAGCGGTCCAGATTCGCGCGCCCGGATCAACGGCGCGCGTTGGATTCCGGACCCCCCTTGCCTTTCTACCTTTAAGCGAGGGNCATTCCGGACCCCCCCCCCGCCTTTCTACCTTTAAGTGGAGGGGGGGGTCTGGAATCCCATGTGCAGCTTCCCGACGGCCATGATTGAGGCACCTAGATCGACGGTGCTTGTACAGCCCCGCCCTTCTCAACTGCCCTGTGATTAACCAGTGTGGGCCCTATCCCCATCATTTCATCCTCCCTTCCGCCTTTCCCCTGCTGCCGTGTGTCATCCATTCATTTCTCCTCTTTGTTCTGCGTGGTCTTCCCTTCTTCTCATCATCCACTCGCTGCTTGCCACGTGTCCCATTCCTCTCCATGTCAGCCTCTTACCTAAAGGTGAGTTCTTTCCTTCCGTCATCACCCTCTCGTCGCGTCACTCCTTTCACGCCCTTATAACCCGGCACGAACATTCCTGTCATGCACCTCATCCTCCACGTTGGCCACCATACCTGTCCCTCAAGCTATTCAGTTATTCCAGGTGGCAACGCGAGAAGTCGTCCAGATCCCGAAGTGCTGAGTTGGCTGGGCCGTTCTCAATCCCAAGAAGCAGTTATTGAAGCGGTTGGTGGTGGTTAGACATCATCTCTGCCATAATGGGGACGTCCTACAATGAATTAAAGGCACGTCGATTCGCCGATGTAACTGTCAGAAGATCTATCGCGTCTGCCACAACTTGCACGATTAGTCAAAGACTGCAGCTGCAGGGTGTTAGAAGCCATGTAGACGCAAATCTTTCAATGTAGTTTCTTGGTTCCGCTGCTGTTGTTGTTTGAGTATATGTAGGCAATTTTGCCATTTTTGTATGGATCGATGGTAGATCTAAGCTCCCGACTGTAAATTTTTAGCGACATTCTGGTTTCCTGGTTATGCCTCTATGTTTGAGACTTCTTGGTTTATGACAAACAGTTCTTCTCTTTACATCTTTGTTTCATCTCATGCCGGAGTGTTCACAATTGAATGATTCACATGGATTGTTGCAGTTATGTTATGATAAAGGATTTGTCGTGACATTTTTGTACTCTCTGGTTCTCTGTGTTTGAATGTAAAAGGGTTTTGCGTTTGAATACATTCTTCTCCAGTCTGTGATGGACCTGATGTTTATTATAGACCTTTTCACTCTTCTTGCATAAGTCTTCCGCCTGCTCACCCTTTACTACGACTCACTGTTTGGAGTTTATCAAGACCTCACTCGTTCATGCATGCCTGGTCTGGTTTCTGAGTTGATACAATGTTGTTTTGAGTTTTCCTCCATTTGATCACCCTTTAAACAAATCGTGACATTAAACTGATGGGCGTCGGGCTCTACTCCTGCTAGCAATCCAGGGGTGACTTCCGATAGCCAACAGACTCCACCAAGTCCCTCTTTACATGCATATGTTCATACAATGAATTATTCATTTGGGTCTGCAATCCTTAGTATTGGATCACTTGTTAATAAATGTTTCATGTGTTGGAAACTCTTTTCACAATCCAATGTCCAATGAAACTTCACACCCTTTCTTTGCAAGGAAGTGATTGGGTGTGCAATCTTTGAAACTATTTCAATAAATCTCATGTAGTAGCCTACAAGGCCCATGAATGATCTAACCTTTGTCACATTATTTTTCATTGACCATTCTCTAATGGCTTGTATCTTCTTAAGATCCACTGCTATCCCATCCTTTGAAATGATATTCCCCAAATAATAAATTTTCTTTTGATAAAATGAGCACTTGGTCAATTTGGCATACAACTGATGCTCCCTTAATACTTGCAACACCATCCTCAAATGATGTTCATGATCTTCTTGTGACTTAGAATATATAAGAATGTCATCCAAAAAGACAATGACAAACTTGTCTAACTATTCTCAGAAAACACCATTCATTAAGCACATGAAAACAGTTGGTGCATTTGACAAACCAAATGGCACCACTGTGAACTCATAATGACCATACCTTGTCCTGAAGGTGGTCTTGTTGATATCTTCCTCTTTAATCCTTACCTAATGGTATCCTGACCTGAGATCTATATTTGAAAATATCTTTGCATCCTTCGATTGATCAAAAAGATCATCAATCCTTGGCAAAGAATACTTTTTCTTAACAAACACTTTATTCAACTGTCTGAAATCAATGCACAATCTTAATGTTCCATCTTTCTTCTTCACGAACAAGACTAGGGCACCCCAAGGTGACACACTTGGGTGTATATACCCCTTCTTCAAAATTTCTTCAAGCTGCATTTGCAACTCCTTCAACTCTGGTGTACTCATTATGTAAGGAGTCTTTGACACTGGAGTTTCTCCAGGCATTAAATTTATAGAGAAATCAATATCTCTCTTTGGGAGTAGTCCTGGTACCTCCCTGAACACATCTTCAAACTCTTTTAGCACTGCATAATATTCCAAATTTTTCACCTTATCTTTAGATGTCTCTTCCATATGTGCTGCAAATATTTCACACCCTTTTCTATAACATTTCTTCAGCTGCAATGCTGAAATTTCTCTGATGGTTACTACCCTAGGAATTCCCCACACTTTCCTTAGGTTCCCTTCCTCATCCAAGAAATTAAATGCCTTGTTATGAGAGTCTAGGATAACATGATGTTGATCCAACCAATCCATCCCAATTAGGCATTCATAATAACCTAAAGGCAAGATGTTCAAATATTCCTTGGTGTTCAGTCCATTCATGTCCATAAGACATGACTTAACCATCTCATTGACTTTTCTTTTGGCTCTGGTAGCCAGCTGCACCAACCAAGATTTTCCATGCCTGCTTGGCAAATGCAAACTTTCCACCATCTTAGGATCTATATAACTATGAATATCTCCTAAATTAATTAAAATAGCAATGGTTTGGTTGTGGATCATACCTTCCACTTCAATCATATGTGACTGATACTTTGCTTGCTTGTTGTCCAGGGCTGCATATATCCTTGGTACATTTCTACCCATGTCCTCCACAGTTTCATCTTGTTGTACATTGTGAACATTTCTCACTTTTTCACCTATGTGAGGACAATCTCTATACATATGATCTCCTTCACAACCCCAACATTGAATAGGTGGTTTCCTTGGCCTTTGACCCCCTGTCTCAATCGTTCTAAACTCTCTAGGAGTTTGTTGTCCATGTGGATTATTTCTGAAGAATGGTGGCTTAGCTCCCTTCTTCCTCTAATCCATCTTGAACTTATTTTTTTCCTCCCAAGCATTTTGGAAAGTTGGCCTTGCTTTTTGTTGATCATATAGGCATTTAGCTTGCCTTATGGTCTCCTCCAATGTCTTTGGATCATCATATTGTATTTTTTCACTGATAAATTATGGCAATCCACTCAAATACCTTTGAATTTCAATTGTCTCATCCTTGATGAAAGATACATACTTCAATAGTTCTAGAAACCTTCTCTCATATTCATCAATGGTCATACTCCCAAGATTGAGTTCAAATAACTCTTTCATTTTCTTGTCATAGTATCTCTTAGTCAAGTATTTCTTCTCAAAATACTTCTTGAATTCCTTCCAAGTAACACTTTTCTCTTTAATGTGTTGCACCTTCACAAGCTGATCCCACCACATGGATGCCTTTCCCTTGAGTTGATAGATAGAAATTCTATATTCTGCATGAGAAGAATAATTATTCAATTGAAAATACTTTCTCATGCCCATCAACCATGTCTTTGTATCTTCGTCCTTCTTGTGCTCACCATCAAATGTAGGAGGTTTGATTTTGTTCATTTCTCCTCATAGCTCATCCACCCCAGACCCCTTATGATTCCTGATAGGGGATGGACTCGAGCTTATGTGTGATCTCTTATTGGAATTCCTTGGGGAGTGGTAGTGATGTATACTAACACTTTTGGTTCTTTTCTCATCAGGAGGCCTGTGACTTCCAGATTTTCTTGAGACACTCTCCTTATCCAATTTCTTTTATATTATGTTCAATATTTGCAATAAATTCATGTTGAATTCATCATACTACTCCTTCACTCTCATAATCCTTTCATTATCATCTTTATGGCTTTGGACATCCTTCTGTAAAATTGTAATGGTCTCTACCATATTCATGTTTTTATCCCTTCCTTCTCCATGTCCATTGGAGTTTGTTCCTTCAATGCCCAAATGGACATCCATCCCTCTAATCTCATCCTCCTGACTCTATGTCCCCTGTGCCTCTTCCATTACTCTGGATTCTATGTTGATCTTGATCTGATCTATTTTTTTTTTAACTTTGCAAAATGTGCAGCCAACAAAACTTTGTCAAGATAAATGTTTCAACCATTTCATGAAAATATGAACCATTTTGGTTCAATAATATATATCAAAATTATTTCTTCTGATTTCCTAGAAATTTGAATGCCCAGATCAATTTTTTGGGCAAACATTTATATTCCACTGTCCAATACCTTTCCAATGCCTACTCCCATTCTCAATTATGAGTCTCGAGCAAAAAGTTATAGCTATTTAAAAAACTTTCCCATTAATTTTTCTGTTCATTTTTCAACTTGGCCCAACTCTGCGCTGTAATTATGAATTTTTTCACCTACTCCTTTGGATTTTTCATAGGATCTCAATTTGGTTTCTTCATATACATATTATGGACACTCTGTCTAAGTTTCATCTCTTTCTGGTTTCTTGCCTACGAGTTACAGCCTGCTGAAGTTCTAGGCCAATTTGTGTTTTTGGTCTAGAATGATACAGGTGCCTTATTTTCCATATTAAACATTTTTAACATGCCCATAAATTTAATTGAGGTCTGGGACTGTCTTCTATGGCTCAATATATTTCCATTGACTACTCCTGTGCCTCAATCTGATTCAGGAGCATAAAGTTATGGCTCTTTGAAGTTAGATGGGTCTTAAAATTTTCCCTTCATTGTTTGTGTTGTAACTTTCTCATAAAAGTTATGTTTGATGAACGGTTTACACCATTAGAAAGATCTCTCCAAGATATTTTATTTGAGATGCAAAGGCAGAGTGTGCCAAGGCACACTTTGTTCTCATGGTTTTTTCGTTGCTAAAAAAGCTCTTAAGGGCCTAAAAAACATGCTCCAAAAAAATGACATTCAAAAGATATAAAACGTCGCAAAAAACCGTCGGTTTTCTGCTATTGTTCTCCCTCTGAACGAATTCACGTGCACAAATTTCAAGTTTCAACTTCTACACCCATATTTACCATGCACGGAAACATCACAAGGTAAATTGTGCTTCGCACACCTATAACCACTATGCATCACTTCTTTGTCACGTCAATAACTGCGCACTACTTTTTTGTCGTGCGCCAATATTCACCGCGCACAGTTTTGGTTCTTGCAGTATTACCTATTGTGCCCAGTTTTTGTATCGTGTGCTAATATTCCGCGCGTATTATACTCTACACGCTGCACCATGACAGAGTTTAGTACATCTCCACCATGCAACAAAACTTTGCGCACACCACTAAATAAATTGTCGCGCGACAACATATACCCACATTGTGCGCACACCAACAAAACTCCTATGCGCTCTGCCAACACTACTCACACCCCACGCATCATTATTATGTGTGTGCACACCGCACAACTCTAAATTTATCACATGCTCTTGTAAACCAACATTTTTCCACGCGACACAGATATTTAGCGCGCACAATCGAACACTAAATTTTTTCCCCGCGGCACCGAAATTTAGCATGCACATCTGCACACTAACATTTTTCCGTGCGGCACCGAACTTTTGCGCGCACACCGGCACACTAACAGTTTTCCGCGTGGCACCAAAATTTAGTGTGTGCACCAACATGCCAATATCTTGCGTCGCAGTGCTGAATTTTACCTATCACAAGATTTTCACTGCACATCATGCATTTTTAGTGCACACACTCATCTTTATGTGCATCGATTCCTTGTGAATTCCACTACATAAATTGGGGATTTTTCCTAACTTTTCCCAATTTACCATAGACATTCTGCAACTATGAAATTTCCTCAATTCCACCTGATAATACCCATTAAGCCTCTGCAATAACCAACCGTTGTGGGTTGACATTTCTGGAACGAATTTTACCCACAATCAGGTCGCGAATTGAGAAATTTTAATTACTAATCTCGCTCCAACTGTCATGGATTCACTATAACTTCAAATTCGACCCATTCTAGATCCAGATTTGCTAGAACATATATTAAATCAGGAATATCTTATCACTTGGCTGAATTTCTCAATTTTCCTCGAATTTAACAACAGAAATTGGGGCTTTTCCCAATTCTGTGTCGTTGTTTCTAAAATTTATCATAGACATTCTACAACTCGAAATTTGGCCACTTAGAAATAAATCCTTTGTGTAATTTCACTTCAACTCAAATTTCTCGGCCCATCCAGGCTCAACATTGAAAATTGCAGATATGATACCATATTGTAACGTTCCCGGCCATCCATGTCGGGCCACGCTATGCCAAAGAACTCTTAGTGTTTTCTCTGCGGAACATACTGTAACATATCTAGCTAGCTAACTGAGCTATGCCACATACATTTTTCAAACTGCATGCAATTAAAATATATACACACAAAACTCTTGCAGAATATATATATATAAAGGTAAATAAACAACTGCATACTGTAAATGCATGGATTATCACGGAAATAACAGTAAACGTATACATGCAGCATATGCGGGCAATACCCATAAATATAAACACAGTTATAAATCAAACAAGGATAAACCCATAATAATAAACACGTAAATAATAATGCAACATGTAAATTTATCACATAATTGACACTTATCTTGGTAAGGATGTCACCAACTGCGTGCATACCTTCCACAAACCTCCCAGCCTTAGAACACATTGTCCATCACTCTCAACAATGAGTCACCCCCGATCTAGGACTAAACTCCACCCAGGTAAAGGGATTTCTAACCAGGCTAAAGTTTCATAGAAAGCAAGAAAGACTCTGTCACAGGTGCCAACTCAAACTAATAGCCTACAGTCCCTCATTCCCCACATGCATGTCCCACCCAGGAAGTGTTCCCCTTCTCTGCTCAACAGTCCTTCGGCTGCCCCACTTCCTTTTTAGGCTTCAGCAACAGGTTGGACAGGAAGTCTTAGAGCACTATAGTTGCAGTTTATCACCTTTGGGAAATCAATTCCCAACAATTCTCTCACCCAGATAATTTTTCACGGGCCTCACAACCTGCCTCTTCAATATCCCATGGGCCTAACAACCTGCTTCTTCAGTCCATCTCCCAAGCTAACCAGATACACCAACACAAAATGGTTATGGATACAGTTCAAGTACAGTGACAAGAAAGTATGGAGGATAACTAACTGTGTGAGTGAAAGATCATGGTATGGCTGAATGGATCACTAAATGATGGATGAACCCTAGGGAGAATAATGGAAAGAATGATGGAAAAATATGGGAAAATCAACTAAGTCCCAACAATATGTATGCATGTCCCCAACTTGACACTTGTCATGTTGGGAGCTACTTTGGCCCACTTGTCCCCAACTTTAAAACTCAGGATAAAATAATTATCCATACTTTATGATTTAAGAAATATTAATATAATATTCCTTTTTGGCCTAAGCTCCCTAGATTATCCCTTTTCCTTAACTTTTAGGCCCCTCCATTTCCCTAACCAATAGAGTTTAGTCCCCCATCTCTTTTATCATGGTCGGTCCACGCGCAGTGATGTATTTCATATTAGTTATGAGACATATATAAAAATAGGCGCATTGGCCTTTAACATCTAGGCTCTCTGGCCTAATCAAAACATAAGCATCCTAGCTTATAATAACTAGTTCACCAACCTATAAATCATAGCATATACAAAAAATGCTACTTGGACTCAAAATCGCTCGCACTTATGTTGTTTCGTGCGGTATCGTGGAATGTGCAAACTTCCTCATTTTACTGCGCAGTACATGCACATACTATGCCATGAAATGTGCATAAGGAAAATGATATCAAACAACTCACTAGCTTAAGTACATTTTCATTTACATTACAATTGGGTTTGGCCTAGGGATATTACAAGAGGCCACTCGTATCGACCTGGAGAATGTGTGAGGCTTTAGACATCACTAGAAGTGTAGAACTCACAATTATAAAGAAATACAGAAAGACGTGTTGAACAAACAATGGATAGGAGGAGTCAGTTGGAATAGGTGGGTGGCCACCAATATCCAATTGGATCAATCCTCACCCCTTAGGAAGAAATTATCTCCATTGCATTGAGTTCCCCCATCAGGTGAGGAAACTTATGTTGGATTTGGCCCTAGGTGATTCACTTTCCTTGGTGTAGGAGTTGCCCTACCTTGAAAACCCGATAAAGCTGGATCTGTTGCTGGCAAGTGTCCTTGACCTGTGTGTCCACTATTTGATTGGTGGATGCTTGTTCCATGCAGTCAGGTTTGAGCTCTGTTGGTGATAGTTGTTTGACAATTCAGAGGTGTCTAATAATGTTCAAAAATATGGTCGAAGGACGTCCACATTGAATACTATATGTAGACCAGGGAAGGGTAGAGTGTTGACCTCAAAATCATTGCTACTCACAACCTTGCTGATAGTGTAAGGCCCATATCAAAGTGGTCTAAGATTCCAATGGGGCTCGGTGAGATTCTCCTTCTGCAAATGTAACCAGACTTTGTTGCCAACCGGAAACTGGTGTGGTATCTTGTGTTTATCATGTTGTTTCTTGTACTTAGCATTGGATTTCTTCAAAATATCCTGGACCTGTTGGTGGATGTGTTGAATCCGCTCAATGAATATGGTGGCTTTGTCGACCGAAGATTGATCAGGGGAATATTTTTTCTATGGGGTGTTAAGAGGAAGTGCAATGTTAATGGGTCTCAAGGGTTAGAATCCCAGACCCACCTGAAATGGGCTATGGCCAGTGGAATTATGGAGAGCTCTGTTGTAACTGTGTTGGAAATATGGGAGACTCTTGTCCCATGTACGAGGATTCTTAGAGTTGTACATGCATAGGATGAACAAAATTATTTGATTGACGAAATCGGTTTGGCCATCGATTTGCGGGTGGAAAGAAGTGGATTTTGTGAGCTTGGTGTCCAAAAAAGACGAAATACTCGACTAAAAGGTGTTGAGGAACCTACTATCTTGGTCAGAGATGATGGTCTGTGGTATCCCAAAGTGCACCCAAACTTGTTCGAAGAAGAGATTGGCAGTATCAGTCGTTGTGACAATCTTCTTATAGGTTGTGAAGATGGCCATCTTCGAAAACCGATCAATGACTACAAACACACAGTCATTTTCGTGCTTGGTGATCAAAAAACCAGACATGTAATCCATGGATATGGACTCCCACGACTTCGTAGGAATAGGCAGAGGGGTGTATAAGCCTTGCTTCTTGATGGCTGACTTGGAAATGTCACAGGCAGTGCAAGATCTAATATACTTGCTGACGTCCAGTCGATGTTTTGTCCAATAAAAATGTTTTTGAAGGATGACCATAGTTTTCTCTATGCCAAAATTTCCTGCCACCAGACTATATTAGGCTTCCCAAATCATCTTCACACGCTCACTTGTAGGAACATAGAGATGGCCTAGGTGGCATAAGAGTCCATCTTGAATGTGAAAATTATTGATAGTGGCGTCGGTACCCAAGAGTTGATATGTGGTGGCGAAGTACGGATCTTGCTGGTATAGTTGGGGCCACTTCGATATTTCATGTCCACAAGAATGGAGCATAGTAGTAAGTGCATCCATAGCAGGCCGACTGAGGCAGTGAACGACACGATTGGTGATACATGTCTTATACTTGATGTTGATATGGAACTACTGCAAGTAGGTGGACAACTTTTGATGGCATTCGTTCTATAATTTCCCCTATGTCTATATGAACTGCAGAGGCTTGTGATCAATGTGTATGACCGTTTCTGTCCCCAGAATGTAATGTTTCCATTGATGACAAGATTGTACACTGGAATACATTTCCTTTTCATGGGTGGGGTATTTACGAAAAACACCAGAGAGTGTCTCACTATGGTATGCCACCAGATGCCCGTGGTGAGTGAGAATTGTGCCCACAACATAGTCAGATGCATCAGTCTCAATCTCAAATAGTTGTTGCAAATTGGGCAAGGAGAGTACAGGAGCTGAGAAAAAATGATGTTTCATATCTTAAAATGATCGCTCCTTCTCTTCCCCCATAATAACTTCCCTAAAACCGCCCTTGGTCACCCGGATGAGGGCCAAGGCAATATGGGATAACCCCAACATGAACCATCGGTAAAAATTAGTGAGTCCTAAGAAGCTCTAAAGCTTAGTCATTGTGGTCGGGACTGGCCAGTCACGGATGACTTGGATCTTAGCATGATAAACATGTACCCCATGCTCATCAACAATGTAGCCCAGGTATTAGACCTTGTTCATGCCAAAAGATCATTTTTCCAAGTTGGCATAAAGCTTGTGCTGTCGTAGAGTGCTCAAAACCTGTTGAATATGCCGCATGTGCTCCTCCCATGTTCTACTAAATATGAGGATGTCATCCAAATATACTACCATAAAGGATTTGGTGAAGGGTCTCAATACATCGTCCATCAACCTCATGAAAGTGGTCGGTGCATTTGTTAAGCCAAAGGGCATGACTAGCCATTCGTAGAGACCTTCCTTAGACTTGAAGGTTGTCTTCTAGATATCCATTGGTTCGATGGGAACCTGATGGTAGCCAGACTTCAGGTCAATCTTGCTGAAGAAATTTTCCCACTTGAGTTGGCCAAGAAGGTCATCAATCCTGGGAATGGGATATCAGTTCCTGATTGTGATTTTTTTTAAGGATCTGTAATCAATGCAAAGTCGCCAAGTCTCATCCTTTTTTTTCACCAGTATAATTGAGCTTCCACAAGGGGAGGAGTTGGGTCTGATGTGCCCCTTTTTAAGAAGATATTTGATATGACACCTGATTTCATCATTCTCCATCAGTGAGTGTCAATATAATGGTCCATTAGGTAGATGTGCGTCGGGGGTCAGATCAATTGGATGCTTGACTTGGCAGTGTGTCGATACCCCTGTAGGTGAGACGGAGATGTATCTATATTCTTCCATGATCCTATCCACTTACTTATACTACAAAGAGAGGTGTTTTGTAGAGGCCACAAATGTGGCGACAACCTTCTTCTTACTATGAGCATGGATCACAAAGAAGATGAACTTCCTGGTATGTGAAATGACCTTACTACATTTCTTAGCAGAGATTAAAGAAATAGTAGTAGGCAGTGCCACCTATGGAATCCTGTACAATTGTCTACCCAAAGTAATAATAAAACTATAGGGTATAGACTCATACACAACATGAAGCTTCCACAAATATGGTTTTCCTAAAAGAACATCACAAACTTCAATGAGAGAAATATCACATAGTACCTCATGTATGAAAGGCTTGATGTCATAGGATAGATGACACTATTGGCTGACACATAGATCTCTTACTTGACGAAGCCAGTTGATGGTGTAGGGTTGGGGGTGCAGTTTTGTTGGTACTCTTAGACGCTTGACGACCTCTGAGGAAATCAGGTTCTTCTGATTACCGCTATTGACAATGAAGTGAATAAGGGCCCTCTTAACCCATATCTGGTTCGCTTGGCCGGACTTTGGTGGTAGCGACCATGGCACTAGGTTCAACATCAATAATTTGCTTCCCTCCTTCAGGATTTGACTTGAAATCAGAATCAACCTCTGACTCGAAATCCTTCAGCGCATCCATGAGGGACTGCTTGGAGTGACATTCGTCGGTGTTGTGCCAAGGACTTTTATGGTACTCACACCATTTTCCTGTGTCCTTCTTCATCTTCTCATTTCCTTTCTTGTGTTGCGTCTTGGACAGATTGTCTTGAGGGAGGCCATCGTGACTTGGTCCCCTACTGTGTGGGTTGGGGTTTCCTTTTCCCTACTTCAACTTTGAGGGGTTTACAGATCCAAAATCTCATCATTTTTGCTTAAATTTCTGCTCGATCTTGACAGTGTATCTATAAGTTGTGCCCAATCAGGTGATGTCCAGGAAATCCATTTTTGTTTGAATGTATCTATGCAAAACGTCAGGGTATTCGAGCACCATATGACACTCAGAATATATGATACCCAATTTGTTGCTGAGGTTATGGAAAATATTGGTGAAGTCTGGTACTATCTGGTCCCTTTCTTGATGTAGGGTGGTCCATCTCGTGTACTGGTCCTCGTAGCTTCCAACAGGGTACCATTATTCTTTAATGGAGTCCCAAAAGGAATCCCATGTAGGGGACACCACAAAAATTGCATATTCCTCCACAACCCTTTTCTCGGAGTAGGTATCCCACCAATCTTTAACATGGGGAATGACCTTGAGGAGTTCAAAAGTGATCTTTTCCCGATCGGAAAAATTGTGAACAGAAAAAATCCTTCAAGCAGATTTAACCATTTATCTACAACATCTACATCTATCATTCCTTCAAATAATGGAATATCAAAATTTACCTGTACCTTGAAGGGGGTTGCATGGTTGCCTGATGAAGATGCTTCTCCCATGGGAAATCGTCGAAGGATATGTGCGAAGTTATCGATCATTTTGTTCCTTTGTCGCACGAGGGATTCCTCGAGCAAAATTTTAATAGGATATCCTACTCCATCATATTTATTTTCATCTCTGATGGGTTGTTGTCGGGCTCAGCATGACTGATCTGGTAATGGATCGATTGGTTCGATTCCCAACTTCTTGTACCCAAACACTTGTCGGGGACATGCACGAACAAAAATAAATGAAGATAAGACCGCTCTGATTATATATTGATTACCATATACCGCTATGATTTAGGATTGGAATGAACTTATTATATACTAAATACCATATACACAGAGATAGGAAGAATAATAAAAATATTTAGTGAACAATATCTTCTATTAAATAATGAAATAGGATGAAACTGTAAAACTGTAGAACTAAAACTTGCTCGAATGGTGGTAGCTATCTCTGAGGAGAGATGAGGATGCTACGCACATCTATCTGAGTAGAATGGATTAAAATGAGGCTCCAAAGGCCCTTTTCATATTACTCATGAATTCCAAAACCCTAGACATCCAAAAACCTAACCCTAGAAGGTGAAATGCCAAAAGTCATGTGGGCCCTATGGGTAAGTTGGTGTAATTTGGTACCTCAACTTCCTAGGGTCATAACTTTTGCATACGACCTTTGTTTTAGCCGCGTGATAGCCCGTTGTAAAGGTCTTTCAGAGAAATACACATTTAACCATCAGAATATGACTCTGTCTATAGTCTAATTGTGGCGAGTAAAAAAAGCAATGTTTAGGGCCTCAAAAAATCCCTGAAAGTACAAAAAGATGTTATGATATGAAAACATACAAAATAGGCCAGTTGGATTAGGTGAGATGCCACCTGTATCCACCTGGAGAATGTGTGAGGATTCAGACAACCCCATAAGTGTAGAACTCACAATTATAAAGAAGTACAGAAATACATGTTGAACAAACAATGGACACGAGGAGCCAGTTGGAATAGTTCGGTGGCCACCAATATCCATTTTTATCAATCCACCCCACTTAGGAAGCAATGGTCTCCATTGCGTTGAGTTCCCCCATAAAGTGAGGAAACTTCTGCTCGATTTGGCCCCAGGTGAGACACTTGACTTGGTGTAGGAGTTTCCTTGCCTTGACAACCCGATAAAGTTGGATCTGTTGTTGGTGAGTGCCCTTGACCTCTGTGTACACTATCTGATCAGTGGATGCTTGTTCCATGCACTCAGGGTTGAGCTCTATTGGTGTCAGTTGTTCGACGATCTCAGAGGTTTCCAATAATGGTGGGAAATATGGTTGAAGGAGGACCACATTGAATTCTAGATGTAGACCAAGGAAGGGTGGAGTGTTGACCTCAAAAGAATTGCTACCCACAGCCTTGGTGATAGTGTAAGGCCCATAAAGAATTGGTCGAAGCTTTCGATGGGGCCCGGTGAGATGCTCCTTCTGTAAATGTAACCAAACTTTGTCGCCAACCAGAAACTGGTGTGGTGCCCTGTGTTTATCATGGCGTTGATTGTACTTAGCACTGGATTTCTACAAAATCTCTTGGACCTATTGGCGGATGTGTTGAATCCTCTCAATGAATATGGTGGCTTTGTTGACCATAGACTGATCAGGGGAAGAGTCTGTCTGTGCGATGGAGGGAGGAAGTGCAACGTCAATGGGTCCCAAGGGATGTAATCTCAGACCCACCTGAAATGGGATATGGTCAGTGGAACTATGGAGAGATCTATTGTAACTGTGTTGGACATATGGGAGACTCCCATCCCATGTATGGGGATTATTAGAGTTGTACATGCGCAGTATGTGCACAATAATTTGATTGACGACCTTGGCTTGGCCATCGTTTTGGGGTGGAAAGAAGTGGATTTTGTGAGCTTGGTGTCTGAGACCAGAGACTTGACCAAAAGGTACCGAGGAACTTGTTGTCTCAGTCGGATATGATGGTCTGTGGTATCCCAATGTGCACCCAAAGTCATTCGAAGAAGAGCTTGGCAATATCGGTCGTTGTGACAGTATTCTTACAGGCTTTGAGGATGGCCATCTTCGAAAATCGATCAACGAACACAAACACGCAGTCATTTTTGTTCTTGGTGGTCAACAAACTGGGCATGTAATCTATGGGGATGGACTCCCATGAATTCTCAGGAATAGGAAGAGGGGTGTATAAGCCTTAATTCTTGATGGACAGCTTGGAAATGGCGTAGGCAATGCAATATTTAATATACTTGTTGACGTCCAGTCGACGTTTTGGCCAATAAAAATGTTTTTGAAGGACGACCACAGTTTTATCTACTCCAAAATGTCCTACCACCCAACTGTAGTGGTTTTCCAAAATCATCTTCACACACTCGCTTGTAGGAACATAGAGATGGCCCAGTTGGAATTAGAGTATGTCTTGAATGTGAAAATCAATGACAGTGGCGAATGTACCCAAGAGTTTATATGTGGTGGGGAAGTCTGGATCTTTCTGATAAAGTTGGGGCCACTCCGATGTTTCATGTCCATAGGAATGGAGCACAATGGTAAGTGCATCCATAGGAGGCCAATTGAGGCAGTCAGTGACATGATTGGAGATCATTTTCTTATACTTGATGTTGAGATGGAACTGTTGTAAGTAGGTGGACCAATTTTGATGGCAGTCATTCTGTAATTTCACTTGTGTTTGTATGAACTGCAGAGGCTTGTGATCAATGTGTATGATCGTCTTTATCCCGAAAATGTAATGTTTCCATTGACGACAGGCTTGTACAATGGAATACATTTCCTTGTCATAGGTGGGGTATTTACAATCAACATCGGAGAGTGTCTCACTATGGTATTCCACTGGATGCCCATCCCGAGTGAGAACTGCGCCCACAAGATAGTCAGATACATTAGTCTCAATATCGAATGTTGTTGTAGATCGAGCAAGGAGAGTATGGGAGTTGAGCACAAACGATTTTTCAGATCTTCAAATGCTCTTTGTTGCTCCTTCCCCCATACAAGCTTGGCCCTACAATCACCCTTGGTCACTTGGCTGAGGGCCCAGGCAATATGGGAGAATCCCAACATGAACCGTTGGTAAACATTGGCAAGTCCTAAGAAGCTCTGAGGCTCATTCAGTGTGGTTGGGGTTGGAAAGTCACGAATGACTTGGATCTTAGCTGGATAAACATGTATCCCATGCTCATCAACAATGTAGCCCATGTATTGGACCATGTTCATGCCAAAAGATCAGTTTTCCAAGTTGGCATAAGTCTTGTGCTGTCATAGAGTGCTCAAAACCTGATGAATATGTCACATGTGCTCCTCCCACATTCTACTGAATATGAGGATCTCATCCAAATATACTACCACAAAGGAGTTGGTGAAGGTTATCAATACACCATCCATCAACCTCATGAAAGTGGTTGGTGCATTTGTTAAGCCAAACTACATGACTAGCCATTCGTAGAGACCTTCCTTAGACTTGAAGGTTGTCTTCCAAACATCCGTTGGTTCGATGGGAACCTGATGGTACCCAAACTTCAGGTCAATATTGCTGAAGAAATTTTCCCCCTTGAGTTGGTCAAGAAGGTCATCGATATTGGGAATGGGATAGTGGTTCATGACTATGATTTTGTTTAAGGCTCTGTAATCAATGTGGAGTCGCCAAGTCCCATGCTTTTTCTGCCCCAGTACAATCAGGCTTTCACAAGGGAAGGAGCTAGGTATGATGTGACCCTTTTGAAGAATCTCTTGGATCTAAGGACTTATTTCATCATTCTCCATCAACAAGCATCGATATACTGGTAAATTAGGTAGAGGTGTGTCAAGGGTCAGATCAATTGGAAGCTTGACTTGGCACTGTGTAGGTACCCCTGTAGGGAGAAATATCACACAGTACCTCATCTTTGAAAATCTTGATGTCATAGGAAAAATGACACTATTGGCTGACACAAAGATCTCTTCCTTGACGAAGCCAGTCGATGGTGTAGGGTTGGGGGTGCGGTGTCATTGGGAGGTTTAGCCACTTGATGACCTCTGCTGAAATCCATTTCTTTGGACTACCACTGTAAAAAATGAAGTGAATCAGGCCCCCCTTGACCCACATCTGCGAGTGAGAGAGGCGTTCCCCTTCCTCTGGTTCTTCTGGTTCGCTTGGCTAGACTTTGGTGGTAGTGACCGTGGCACTGGTTTCAACATCAATAATCTGCTTCCCTTCTTTGGGATTTGACTTGGAATCAGAATCAGCCTCTGACTCGGAAACCTTTAGCTCGACCACGAGGGACTGCTTGGAGCGACATTCGTCGATGTTGTGCCAAGCACTTTTATGGTACTCACACCATTTTCACGTGTCCTTCTTCATATTCTTATTTCCCTTCTTGTGTTGCATCTTGGAAATATTTTCCTAAGGGCGACCATCACGACTTGATCCTCTATTATGTGGGTTGGGGTTGCCTTTTCCATGTTTCGACTGTGAGGGGTTTGCAGAAACAAACTCTCATTGTTTCTGCTTAAATTTATGCTCGATCTTGAGAGTGTATCTATAAGTTGTGCCCAATGAGGCGATGTGTAGGAACTCCATTTATGTTTGAATGTATCTATGCAAACTAAATCGTTATTTGAGCACCAGATGATGCTCAGAATATTTGATACCCAATTTGGTGTGGAGGGTATGGAAAATATTGGTGAATTCTGGCACTATCTGGTCCCTTTCTTGGTGTAGGGTGGTCCATCTGGTGTACTTTCCACATAGCTTCCAACAGGGTAGTACTGTTCTTAATGGCATCCTGAAAGGAATCCCATGTAGGGGCCACCAAAAAAATTGTAGATTCCTCCATGACACTTTTCGCAGAGTAGGTATCCCACCAGTCTTTAACATGGGGAACGACCTTGAGGAGTGCAAAAGTGATATTTTCCCGATCGGAAAAATTGTGGAACAAGAATTATCCTTCGAGAAAATTTAACCATTTATCTACAACATCTGTATATTTCAGTCCCTCAAATAATGGAATATCAAAATTTACCTATACCTTGAAGGGGGTTGCATGGTCACCTGATGAAGATGCTTCTCCCATGGGAAACCGTTGAAGGATCTGTGTGAAGTTGTCCATCATTTTGTTCCTTCGTAGCACAAGGGCTTCCTTGAGAAACATTTTAATAGGATCTCCTGCTCCATCATCTTTATTTTTGTCTCCCATGGGTTGTTGTCGAGCTCAGCGCAGTCGATCTGGTAACGGATTGATTGGTTCGAGTTCGAACTTCTTGTACCCAGACCTTGTCAGGGCCATGCACGAAGAAAAATAAATGAAGAGAAGACTGATCTGATACCACTGATCCAGATTTAGGAGCAGAATGAACTGGTTATAGACTAAATACCATATACACAGAGATAGGAAGAATAGAAAAAATATTCAGTGAACAATATCTTCTATTAAAAAATGAAATACGCTGAAACTGTAAAACTGTGGAACTGAAAATTGCTCGAATGGTGGTAGCTATATTTGAGGATAGATGTGGCTGCTACGCGCATCCATCTGAGAATAATGGATTACAATGAGGTTCCATAGGCCCTTTTCATATTACTCATGAATTCCAAAACCCTAGACATCCAAAAACCTAACCCTAGAACGTGAAACACCAAAATTCATGTGGACCCTATAGGTAAGTTGGTGTAATTTGGTACCTCAACTTCCTAGGGTCATAAATTTTGCATACAACCTACATTTTAGGCACGTGATAGATCGTTAGAAAGGTCTTTAAGAGAACTACACATTTCGTTGTCAGACTCTATCTATAGTCTGACTGTGGCGAGTAAAAAAAAAATGTTTAGGGCCTCAACACAACCCTAAAAGTACAACAAGATGTGTTGATTTGAAAACATACAAAATAGGCCAGTTGGATTAGGCGAGAGACCACCCGTATCCACCTAGAGAATGTGTGAGGCTTCAAACAACCCTAGAAGTGTAGAAATCACAATTATAAAGCAATATAGAAAGATGTGATGAACAAACAATGGACACAAGGAGCCAGTTGGAATAGGTGGGTGGTCACCAATATCCATCTAGATCAATCCTCCCCCCTTATGAAGAAATGTTCTGCATTGCGTTGAGTTCCCCCATCGGGTGAGGAAACTTCTGCTGGATTTGACCCTGGGTGAGCCACTTTCCTTGGTTTAAGAGTTGCCCTGCCTTTACAACCCAATAAAGCTGGATCTGCCACTGGCGATTTCCCTTGACCTATGTGTCCACTATTTTATCGGTGGATGCTTGTTCCATGCTGCCAGGGTTGAGCTCTGTTGGTGTCAGTTGTTTGGCGATCTCAAAGGTGTTCAATAATGGTGGGAAATATGGTCAAAGGAGGTCCACATTGAATATTGGATGCAGACCAAGGAAGGGTGGATTTTTTACTTCAAAAGCATTGCTACCCACAACCTTGGTGATAGTGTAAAGCCCATAATGAAGTGACTGAAGCTTCCATTGGGGCCCGGTGAGATGCTCCTTCTACAAATGTAACCAGACTTTGTCGCCAACCTAAAACTGGTGTGGTACCCTATGTTTATCATGGCACTGTTTGTACTTAGCATTGGATTTATGCAAAATCTCCTAGACCTATCGGCGGATGTGTTGAATCCGCTCAATGACTATAGTGGCTTTGTCGACCGCAAACTGATCAGAGGAAGAGTCTGTCTATGCGGTGGCAAGAGGAAGTGAAACTCAATGGGTCCCAAGACTTGGACTCCCAGACCCACCTGAAATGGTCTATGTCTGGTGGAACTATGGAGAGTGATGTTGTAATTATGTTGGACATATGGGAGACTCTCATCCCATGTATGGGGATGCTTAGATTTCTACATGCGAAGGATGTGCACAATCATCTAATTCATGACCTCGGTTTGGACATCTATTTGGGGGTGTAAAGAAGTGGATTTTGTGAGCTTGGTGTCCAACAGAGACCAGAGACTTGACCAAAAGGTGTTGAGGAACCTGTTGTCTTAGTCGAAGAGGATGGTCTATGGTATGCCAATGTGCCCCCAAACACATTCTAAGAAGAGCTTGGAAGCATCGACTGTTGTGATAGTCTTCTTTTAGGCTGTGAGGATGGCCATCTTTGAAAACTGATCAATGACCACAAACACACAGTCATTTCCATGCTTGGTGGTCGACAAACCAAACATGTAATCCATGGAGATGGACTCCCATGACTTCTCAAGAATAGGCATAGGGGTGTATAATCCATGCTTCTTGATGGTCGGCTTGGAAATGGCATAGGAATTGCAAGATCTGATATAATTGCTGATGTCCAGTTGAGTTTTTGGCCAATAAAAATGTTTCTGAAGGACGACCATAGTTTTCTCTATGCCAAAATGTCCTGCCACCCGATTGTAGTGGGATTCCCAAATCATCTTCACACGCTCGCTTGTAGGAACACAAAGATGGCCCAGGTGGCATAAGAGTCTGTCCTGAATGTGAAAATGAGTTACACTTGCGCCTGTACCCAAGAAATGATATGTGGTGGAAAAGTCTAGATCTTGTTGGTAAAGTTGGGGCCACTCCGATGTTTCATGTCCACGGGAATGGAGCATAGTGGTAAGTGTAGCCATAGGAGGTTGACTGAGGCAGTCAATGACAGGATTGGAGATACATGTTTGATAATTGATGTTGAGATGGAACTGTTGCAAGTAGGTGGACAACGTCTGATGGTGGTAGTTCTGCAATTTCCCATGCATCTGTATGAACTGCAGAGGCTTGTGATCAGTGTGTATGATCATCTTTGTCACCAGAATGTAATGTTTCCATTGACGACAGGATTGTACAATGGAATACATTTCCTTGTCATAGGTGGGGTATTTATGGACAACATCGAAGAGTGTATCACTATGGTATTCCACCGGATGCCCATGCTGAGTGAGAACTATGCCCACAGCATAGTCAGATACATCAGTCTCAATCTCGAATAGTTGTTGCAGATCGGGCAAGGAGAGTATGGGAGCTGAGCACAAATGATGTTTCAGATCTTCAAATTCTCATTGCTTCTCCTTCCCCCATATGAACTTGCCCCTACCACTACCCTTGATCACCTGGCTAAGGGCCCAAGAAATATGGGAGAATCCCAAAACAAACTATCGGTAAAAATTGGCGAGTCCTAAGAAGCTCTGAAGCTCAGTCAGTGTGGTAGGGGCTAGCCAGTCACGAATGACTTAGATCTTAGTTGGATCAACATGTACCCCATGTTCATCAATAATGTAGCCTAGGTATTGGACCTTGTTCATGCCAAAAGAACATTTTTCCAAGTTGTTATAAAGCTTGTGCTATCGTATAGTGCTCAAAACCTGTTGAATATGCTGCATGTGCTCCTCCCACGTTCTGTTGAGGATGAGGATGTCATCCAAATATACTACTACAAAGGATTTCATGAAGGGTCTCAATACATTGTCCATCAACCTCATGAAAGTGGTTGGTTCATTTGTTAAGCCAAAGGGCATGACTATCCATTCGTAGAGACCTTCCTTAGACTTGAAGGTTGTCTTCTAGACATCCGTTAGTTCGATGGGAACCTGATGGTAGCCAGACTTCAGGTCAATATTTTTCAATAACTTTTCCCCCTTGAGTTGGTCAAGAAGGTCGTCAATCCTGAGAATGTGATAGCAGTTCCTGACCGTGATTTTTTTTAAGGCTTTGTAATCAATGGAGAGTCGCCATGTCTCATCCTTTTTCTGCACCATTACAATCGGGCTTCCGCAAGGGAAGGAGATGGGTCTGTTGTGCCCCTTTTGGAGAATCTCTTGGATTTGATGCCTGATTTCATCATTCTCCATCAGCAAGCATCGATAGACTCGTTCATTAGGTAGAGGTGCATTGGGGGTCAGATCAATTGGATGCTTGGCTTGGCAGTGTGTCGATACCCCTGTAGGTGAGAAAAAGATGTCTCTATATTCTTCCATGATCCTGTCCACTTGCTTCTGATGCAAAGAGAGGTGTTATGTAGAGGCCACGGATGTGGCGGCAACCTTCTGCTTACTGTGAGCACATATCACAAAGAATATGAACTTCCTGGTCTATGAATTGACCTTACTTTATTGCTTAGCAGAGATTAGAGAAATAACAGTAGGTGATGCCGCCTCTGTAATTCTGTACAATTGTTTACCCAAAGTAATAATAAAACCGAGAGTTCTAGAATCATACACAACATGATACTTCCACAAATATGGTTTTCCTAACAAAACATCACAAACTTCAAGGGGAGAAATATCATATAGTACCTCACCTTTGAAAGGCTTGATGTCATAGGACAGACGACATTGTTGGCTAACACAGAGATCTCTTCCTTGATGAAGCCAGTCGATGATGTAGAGTTGGGGATGATGTGTCATTGGCAGGTTCAGCCGCTTGACAACCTCTTCTAAAATCAGGTTCTTCTGACTACCTCTGTCGACAATGAAGTGAATCGGGCCCCCCTTGACCCACATCTGCAAGTGAAAGAGGTGTTCCCCTTCCTCTGGTTCTTCTAGTTTGCTTTGCCAGAATTTGGTGGTAGTGACCATAGCATTGGGTTTAGCATCGATAATATTCTTTCCTCCTTCAGGATTTTTCTCGGAATCAGAATTAGCCTCTGACTCAGAAGCCTTCATCTTGACCACAAGGGAATGCTTGGAGCGAAATTTGTTGGTTTTGTGCCAAGGACTTTTATGGTTCTCACACCATTTTCATGTGTCCTCCTTCGTCTTCTCATTTCCCTTCTCATGTTGCATCTTGGACAGATTGTCTTGAGGGCGACCATTGTGACTTGGTCCCCTGCTATGTTGGTTAGGGTTTCCTTTTCCCTGCTTCGGCTGTGAGGGGTTTGAAGATCCAAACTCTCATCGTTTCTACTCAAATTTCTTCCTGATCTTGACAGCGTATCTATAAGTTGTGACCAATGAGTCGATGTCCAGGGACTCCATTTTTGTTTGAATGTATCTATGTAAACAACCACGTTATTTGAGCACCAGATGATGCTCAAAATATTTCATACCTTATTTCTTGTGGAGGGTATGGAAAATATTGGTGAAGTCTGGTACTATCTAGTCCCTTTCTTGACGTAGGGTGGTCCATCTGGTGTATTGGTCCTAGTAGCTTCCAACAAGGTAGTATTGTTCTTTAATGGCATCCCGGAAGGAATCCCATGTAAGGGCCACCACAAAAATTGAAAATTCCTCCATGGCCCTTTTCTCAGAGTAGGTATCCCACCAGTCTTCAACATGAGGAATGACCTTGAGGAGTGAAAAAGTGATCTTTTCCCGATCAGAAATATTGTGGACCAAAAAATATCCTTCGAGAAGATTTACCATTTATCTACAACATCCAATATCTACCAGTCCTTCAAATAATGGAATATCAAAATTTACATGTACCTTGAAGGGGGTTGCATGGCCACCTGATGAAGATGCTTCTCCCATGGGAAACCTTCGAAGGATCTGCGCGAAGTTGTCCATCATTTCATTCCTTTTTCGTGAGAGGGCTTCCTTGAGAAACATTTTAATAGGATATCCTACTCCATCATATTTATTTTCGTCTCCCATGGGTTGTTGTTAGGCTCGGCGTGGCCTATATGGTAATGGATCGATTGTTTCATGTCCCAACTTCTTGTACCCAGACATTGTTGGGGACATGCACAAAGAAAAATAAATGAAGAGCATACCGCTCTGATACCACTGATCCCTATTTAGGAGCAGAACAAACTGATTATAGACTAAATACCATATACACAGATATAGGAAGAATAACACAAATATTTAGTGAACAATATCTTCTATTAAATAATGAAATAGGTTGAAATTGTAAAACTACAAAACTGAAACTTGCTCGAATGGTGGTAGCTATCTCTGAGGAGAGATGTGGCTTCTACATGCATCTGTCTGAGTAGAATGGATTACAATGAGGCTCCATATGCCCTTTTCATATTACTCATGAATTCCAAATCCCTAGACATCCAAAAACCTAACCCTAGAAGGTGAAATGCCAAAATTCATGTGGGCCCTATCGGTAAGTTGGTGCAATTTGGTACCTCAACTTCCTAATGTCATAAATTTTGCATATGACCCTTGTTTTAGGCGCATGATAGCCCATTGGAAAGGTCTTTCAGAGAGATACACATTTCTTCGTTAGACTCTAACTTTGTCTACAATCTGACTGTGGAAAGTCAAAAAAACAATGTTTAGGGCCTCAAAATAGCCTTGAAAGTACAACAAGATGTGTTGATATGAAAACATACAAAATAGACTAGTTGCATTAGGCGAGAGGCCACATGTATCCACTTGGAGAATGTGTGAGGCTTCAGAAAACCCCAGAAGTGTAGAACTCACAATTATAAATCAGTACAGAAAGATGTGTTAAACAAACAATGGACACGAGGAGCCAGTTGGAATAGGTGGGTGGCCACCAATATCCATCTGGATCAGTCACTTTTTACAATTTTCACAAGCATTTGCAAGTCCACCCCTTTTAGAATTCAATTACTCAGCTTAATGGTTCAGAACACTATTGTCTTTGACATGAATCAATTTAATAGTTAACATACATTTTAGAGGAAAAAACAACACTTTTCTCTCTTATTACATGATTTTAATTCTCAGTTACAATCCACCATTATCCTTCTTTTTTATAATCCACCATTATCCTTTATAAGCACATGAGAATTTGAATATTTGTGCTTGTTTTGTTTACCAAATTAAATTTTCATGTCAAAACACTAGACACATAACAACATAAGTCTTCAAAAAATCATATAAAATCACACACAAGTACTCATGTTGTACCTATGATACCCTTTTTCAATTTTGGCAAAATATAGGATAATAGCCAAAAACCAAATTTGATTTGATTATGAGTACCCTCAATAACAATAGTGTGGAAAAATACAATTTGAAGGTTTCAATGTTCTTCATGTCTCACATACCGTGGACCATGTTTGATTGCCACTTCAAATTTTTAGAGGAATCAATAAATCGTTATTGACAAATGCTTAGAGTTTAGAACACAGCCTTTATAGAATTGATTCCTAAAGAGGATAATCTGACAACCTTTAAAAAATTCAAGCCAATATCTTTATGAAACTACATCTATAAAATCATCTCCAAGGTTATTGCTACAAGATTGAAAAGTTTCTTTATCAAAACAAATCTCTGGTGTAGATTTTGGGTTTTTAGAAGGAACAAAAATCCATGAGGAAATTGGGATAGCTTAAGAAATCCTTCATTCAATCAACTCCAAGAGACAAATATCGATGGTAGTTAAAGTGGACCTTTCCATAGCATATGACAGGGTAAGATGGATTTACCTTAGAATTATTTTTATACACTTGAATTTCTATCGCTAGTTTGATGTTTGGGTGATGAGATGCATTACATATGATCTGTAAAATGCCATGGATATTCCACTAGAATAGTTCATCACAACATATCTTATATTATTATGAAATCTTAGATTATTCCAATTATTTCTTTATATCCTAGATTAATTATTATTAGTTTATTGCTCAGATTAATGAAAATAATTGAAATATGAAATGAAAGAAATGATAAAAAGAACACACCATCCACACAAATAAACACCAGATGTATCATGGAAAACTTTTAACATGAGAAACCCAATCTATAAGGTGAGTCCTATATTAGAAGCTATCAGAATACTATGCTACAATTTTATCTGGTTAGGTGATCAAAAGAAGAAAGGGCTTATTTTGGCTTCATGGAAAAATGGCTTTACCAAAAGAAAATGGAGGTTGAATTCTAAAAAATACCCTTCTCTCTCTCCAAGGAACTTGCAAACAAAAATGTTTGGATATTAATTCAAGGAAGAGGCATGTGGTTTCGAGTAATAATAACCAAGTAAATTGCTCCTACTTTTGTAGAGGATTGGTTAAGGAATCTAGTAAAACAAGTTCATAATTCCTCAATAATTTGGATAGTTGTTAACTCGACTTTTCATTTGGTTGGCAACTAGCTAATTTGGCAAGTTGGAAAAGGATAAAAAGTACAAATTGGTCTTGATCCATGGGTAGGAAGTAAGGGAATGCACATATTACTTCCTCAAATGATTTAGGTGATAAGAAGGAAAGAATATTATATGCTTAGACATTTTGTGAATTAGGAGAGGTCTAAAAATTGGCAACAACATTGGTTGACTTGGGAGGATATTGGGTTGGGGGAAGAATATATTGAGGCATGGAAGAAATTCACATACAATTTAAAATATAATAATTTCAAATAAGAGAATATGATGACCAACTGGAATGGTCACTCAATCCAACTGGAAATTATGTGTTGGGAATAGGTTATAAGTCTCTTATAGAGGAAGGAAGGGAGAGACAACAAGTATGGTGGTGGAGAACCATATAGAAATCAAGATACCCTTATAAAAAAAATCATGTGGTTGATTTTAAATAATAGGGATCCCACCTGGGAGGGGCTACATAAGAAAGCCTTCAATGGACCAGGTTGGTGCAACTTATGTCAGCAAGTATAAGAAACCATTGTACATTTAATTATGGCCTAGCCTTAAACAAAAGGGGTATGGAAAGAGGTGGAAAGAATGATTGGATTAATAATGTTAAGAAATAGAACACAAGCAAGACATAAGAACTTGGTGGAAAAGGAGTTAATACATTCTCTACATTTTAATATTCATACCAATGATACAAATTTATAGTACATGGATGAAACCACCTCATAAACTATATTTTCTCTCACTCTGACACCTCATCAAGAGATAATGCTAGGGGGGAGAAAAAATAAGATCTAACACACACTTAAGACAAAAAATATATCCTATAATGTGAAATACACAAAGGTGGTGTAGGAATTAATGATTGTATATAGAGTTACATGCTAACAATCCCCCCCTCAATCACAAGTCTGAATAGTAATACCAAAAAAGAAGTTATAACTGGTATACTCTCCAAGTTTTCAATCTGAAACTTCAAAGTTGAGCCTTGATGGATACCTTCCTGAAAAAATGCTAAATTTGGATGCTAAAAACTACGAAAAGTCCCATTATGTAAACATGTGAGAAAAAATTCTTATAATTGTTCATTGACATGAACTCCAATATCTAATGAGAGTGAATCATCAGAAGTGAATTAGTTGTAAGTCTGACACATCTCTAGAAATTTCCGATAACTCAATAAAATGCTAAGCAACACTACAAATGGATCTATCTGTCCTCTAATAGGACAAATGACTATATGAGTCAAAACAATTCCCACAAAACGACTCTCAGAAAATGACACACAAACAATGTCAACCAACGTCCCAAACCTATATCCTATGTATGATCAAATTGCAAGACATTGAACCATAATCTACAAAATAACCAAGGAATAGTAAACCAAATTTCCTACTGGAACTTCTCAAATATTGAATCAATCATGTCAAGGAAAACTCAATGTATGTCACATAAAATATGATAAGTGGAAAAAACCTCAAAGTGATCAAATTGGAAATTAATCACAAGTGATGAAATATTTGCAATTCTCTTGTTGTCGTCACCCATTTGGCATTTTGTTTTTGTCTAAGTCTACCATCTACAGATTGTTGTTTCCATTTGACATTTTGTTTTTTGTTGTCAAAATTTGAAGTTTTACAACCATCATCAATACCCCCCCTTTGTCAGTTGAAAGGTTAGAAATAATAGATTTTGTTGTGGGTTACCCTTAATCAATTCATCACTGTATCTGGTGGTTTTTGGTTGAACANTACAATTTTGGAGTTATCAACTCAATTTTCATTTGAAGAAAACATTTAGAATTGGACCTCAGTTAGGCCCAAAATATTCATCTGGAACAATAGTTTGAAGTCCTTTTTATTTCATGATTTCTTCATGCAAATGTGTCTTTACCTGTGTTTGAACTAGACAGCAAGACATATGCAACTTCTTGAATTGTTGATTCGATATCTAAGAATTATCCAACCATAATGAAGTGTTCATTTCTGAACCCTTTTCCTCTTTTGACATTTATATGAAAGATGATTTATCTTCCCACAATGAAGATAAGGATGGACATGAAAACACTAATTCTCCAAGTGACTAATGTGGTGACAATGTTGACATTTTTCAAGATATTTTGTATCAATAGTGTGTTGGAATTATTGTCATTGATGTCAAATGATTAATGTCTTCATTAATGTCATATTAATCCATTAAAATACATACATCATTTTCAATATTTATTTATATATAGGTTTACAAGTATATTAAAAAGGGGTTCATGTGAAAAAATAAAAAGTGAAATGGTGGTTTCAAACCCATGGGTTTGGGTATTTTCCCATGATATTTGGAAAAGTAAAATAAAAAAAGGGAGTTAATTATTTAATTAATGGAAATGTCCCTTAATTAAGGGTTATGAAAAAGCATAAAAGGATAAAGTATTGATAAAAAGTGTGTGGGTGAAAATTTTAGTAATATAATTTGAAGAAGTGGATGAGAAAAGATTGAATATCATTCGAAAAGGGAAGAGTTGTGAAATCAGTTTCAGGTCATCTTGACACTTTCAATGTCACTTATTTTATAGGATGTTTTAGAACATGAAATTTTTAGGAGATGGAGAGATATCTAAGTACACATGATAAGACTTTCAGAGTTGATTCACTATAATTTTGGAGGTATGCCTTATGGAAGTTAGGGTTTATGAATGGTCCTGAAATCAGTTTCAAACATGTCATTTTTGCATTTTCACTATAACTTCTTTTCTGGGACTTTGCAGATTGTGAAATTTTTAGAGATTCAAGGAGACATATAGAAGTACCTCATGTAAATATTTCATATGTTTGTTCACAATACTTTTGGAGATACTCCCTGTGGAAGTTAGGGTTTCCGAATGGTCATGAAATCAGTTTCAAATAGGCTAGTTTGGAACTTTCGCTATAACTTCGTTTCCGAGACTTTTCAGATTGTGAAAATTTCATATATTTAAGGAGACATATAGATGTACCTCAGGTAAAAATGTCATAATTTATTTTTCTATACTTTTTGATATATTCCATGTGGAAGTTAGGGTTTTTGAATGGTCTTGAAATCAATTTCAAATAAGCGAACTTGGCATTTTCTCTATAACGTATTTTATGGGACACTTTAGACTATGAAAATTGCAGGGATCTGAGGAGACATAAAGAAGTACCTCATGTAAATATTTCAGAATTGTATTAGAAAAATTGGATACATGACATGCGGTACACGTTCGTTCTTTGGAGGAGGCCTAAAACAACAAACTTTGGGGAAATTACCATTTGGAAATTCAAATTTTGGTCAGACCTAGTAAAGGCGGAAGTAGTGAGTAGAATTGGTGAAGGAAGAAGCAGTGAGTAGACTTGGTGAAGAAAGAAGCATCAGGAGTACATGGTGAAGGAAAAAGTATCAATCAAACTCAATGAAGGTTGGTGAAGCTCACACTAAGAGATTGGTGTCTCTTGCTAAGTTGGTGCTTAGTGTTGGGGATTAATCTCTCGAAGTAGACTGGGGTTTACAAAGAAATGTAAGAGATTGTTGTATATTTCTAAGTTGGTTCTTAGCAGTGGATTTTGTTGTCTCTGGTATATTAGTGTCTGTGAAGATCTGTAAGAGATTGGTGTCTTTTGCTAAGTTGGTTCTTATCGGTGGGGATTGGTGTCTCCGGTATATTGGTGTCTACGAAGATATGTAAGAGTAGGTTGGTATCTACTAGGATTTTTACTACTGGGAATTTGTGTCTCCAATAGGTTGGTGCCTACAAATAACTATAAAGAGAAGTTATTTGGTTTTCTCCCAAAAGGGTTTCCACGTAAATATTGTTTTCCATGTTATTCAGTTAATAGATATCATATGTGATTGTTCTCCTATGGTTGATGACTATTTGAATAAATAAATAAATTCTTATAATGATTCACCCCCCTCTCAGTATAAGTGTGTGCTTAACAATTGGTATCAAAGTGAATTCCTTCAAAAGCAGTCTAACCGTTGGAAGGTAGATCTCCGGAGAACACATGGCTAGTCAAGAAGTCTTATCTACAAACAAAGATCCATTGTTTGATGGAATAAAATATGAATTATATAGCATAAGGCTGTAAACATATATAAAGTCCCTTGGGTTTGATATTTTTCAATCAGTCGTGACTAGTTATACAACCCCAACAACTCCACCAACATATGTGGCTGAGAGGAAGCCTAGTGAACATAATAAAAAAGATATGAATGCTATCTATACAGTCTGTCAAAATATAATTTTGTCAAGGTGATGAATTGTTAATCAAAAAAATATATTTGGGACAATATTCAAAACATATATGAAGGCGGTGACAAGGTTAATAAGGAAAAGTTCCAAACTCATAGAAGGAAATTCGAGAGTTTGAAAATGAAATACAAGAAAATGTTGTAGCCTATCTCCTTCATGTGGATGAAATTTTCAACACCATCAAAGGACTTGGTGAAAAGGTTGAAGAACCAATGATTTTAAAAAAGGTTCTAAGGTCACTTCCCCCAAGATTTGATGCCAAAATTTCTACCATTAAAGAAATGAAGGATCTTGATTCATTTCCAATGGATGATTTGCATGGGATTCTCATGACATATGAAATGAGTATTGAGAAAGAGAATCCATCAAAGCATTAATTAGCCTTCAAAGATTCAAAGAAGAAGAAGAAGACTTTTAAGAAAAATAATAGTTTCTACTCATCTAGAAAGAGCGGTGAAAGTGATAGAGAGGAAACTATCTTCATGGGGAAATGAAGATTGATACTTTAGAAAATGAATACAAAGGGAAATGAATGATGGATTCAGAAGAGGAACAAAAAAAAAATAGATGTGGAAGTGGATCTTGAAGAAGAACTTGTTTGTTCCTTAAGTGAAATAAATAATCTTAAGAAAAATAACTTGAAACAAAAGGAGCAACTGCAAAAATATGAAGAGGAGGATCATGATGCAAGAACAAAAATATCACAAAGACTTGAAGAAATAGAGAAGACTAATGTAAACCTAAATCTTCAACTTGATGAGACAAAAAGGATGGAAGAATTCATGAGAATACAGATAAACAAAAATGAAGTAAACTGAGAAGAGCTAGAATATGAAATTGTGTCCTTAAGAAAGGAACTAGAGAAAACAACTAAGTTGAATAAAACATTGAAGTTTGAAAAATGTACTGAAACCTTAGAAATGTCATCAATTGGAAAAGGTATCCATTCATTTAGACATGTCTTGGATATGATTTTGTTGTTGCCTCCCTTCCTACACCTATCCTTGCTACAACTATGGAAGTTTTATTTGTAGTAGATGGAGTTCAAACTATTTTTCTAGAATAGAAACCTATTGTTGATTGTGCCGAACAGATTGATGAGTTTCCTTATCCTCTCATGCCAAATTTGAGCATGATTTTACAGATGACATTATTGTCAATATTCTGGGTTTTTCTAATTCTATAAGTGAACCTGACTCTAAGCTTACTTCATGTTATAAACCAACACAAAAATTTGTTCCCTATCATCATCCTCACCATAAAAATTGAAGGAATGGAAATCATGCTTTCATATTTCTGTAGAAGAGATGTGAAAGACAAAATTATGGACTAGTGTCAACTACCTGGATAGATTGTGGTTGGATTTATGGATGGTTGTGGAATCATTTGAATATATTTTTTAGGAATTCATATCATTATGTATCATCGACTTTACAATTGTGAAACATTCCTCTTACTTACTGATGATTTCCTTAGAAGTGTTCGATCAAGGATCGACCCGACATGATAGTCGACTAGCGTTTCAACTAAGTATTTGATGATTGAAGAAATCTAGAATGGAATATTGTGCACCAATCAGCACACCCATGATCACATGTTGTAAATTGAGAAAATATGATGAATCTTTGGAAGAAAATCAAAAAGTGTACAAGACAATGATTGACAACCAACTATATGTGATGACATCAATGCTAAACATTATTCAAGTAGTAGGATTGGTTGCATGATTTAAATCTACGCCAAAGGAAACTCATGTACATGTGTGCAAAGAATATTCAAATACCTAAAGGAAACCTTAGACTTTGGCTTGTGTTACTCAAGCGATGAAGATTTTACTCTAACAATATATACAGATGAGGATTGGGTAGGCAGTGTTGATGTTAGGAAAATCACAAGCTTAAGGGGAGAATCCATTTTCAATTGATGTCAAAGGGGGAGAGTTGCAAAAAGGGAGATAATTCTTTCTATGCCCAATGTACTATGTGTTTCATTGTAGGATTTCCATCAATGACAAAGGGGGAGATTGTTGGAATTATTGGCATTGATGTCAAAGGATTAAGGTTGTCATTAATTTCATATTATGACATTACAATACACATAAAATTCCCAAGATATATTTATATATATAATTACAAGTATATTAAAAAATGGGTGCATGTGAAAAAGTAAAAAGTGAAATGGTGTTTTCCAACCCATGGGTTTGGGTATTTTCCCATCATATTTGGAAAAGTAAAATAAAAAAGGGAGTTAGTTATTTAATTATTTGAGTCAAGTGGATGAGAAAAGATTGGATATCATTCCAAAAGAGAAGAGTTGTGAAATCGGTTTTAGGTCAGTTTTTCACTTTCAATATCACTTATTTTCTAGGACGTTTCAAACCATGCAATTTTGAGGATATGGAGGAGATATCTCTCGGTACTTGTGGTCAAAATTTCATACGTTGTTTCACTATATTTTTGGAGATATGCCCTGTGAAATTTAGGGTTTATGAATGTTCGTGGAATATGTTTCAAACACGCCAGTTTGGAATTTTCACTATAACTTATTTTCCGAGAATTTTCAAACTGTGAAATTTTTATAGAGTTGAGGAGATATATAGAAGTATCTCAAGTAAATATTCCAAATGGTGGTTCATTAAAATTTCAAAGATATGCCCTGTAGAAGTTAGGGTTTCGTAATGGTCCTAAAATTGATTTGAAACATGTTAGTTTAAAATTTTCACTATAACTTATTTTCTGGGACTTTTTAGATTGTGAATTTTTCATAGATCTAAGGAGACATACAAAAGAACCTCATGTAAAAATTTCATACTTTGATTCACTACACTTTTTGAGATATTCCCTGTGGAATTTAGAGTTTTTGAATGGTCCTGAAATCAACTTCAAACAAGTTAGCTTGGGGTTTTTTCTATAACTTCTGATCCATATTATTTTGAGAACGACATGAAGGCAGAAATATAACCGAGAAATAACAATGAAATACAAAAAAATATAGAAGAGAACACAAAACTACAATGAAACCCAACTTCTATTACTGAATAAGATAGAAAACCATTGTAGAACACAAACTGGAAAAATGGCGTAGCTTATCTCTAAAAAGAAAGAGATGTTGGCTACACTTCATTCACAAGAAGCTTTACATCACACTCCATTGCATGCTTAAAGGGCCTCCTTCACCTCAATTATATATGAGAGAGTGAGAGGAGAATAATTCCCATGATGCATGTGGGATAAATTAGTGTTCGCCCTTGACCAAGTTTTGGAGAACCTTGGTCATATTTGACCAATTTTGGGACTTCGACAGGCTGGTCGAAGGCCGAGTGCAAGGAGAAGTGGATATCGTAGGATCTCGACCCCTTATCATGGAATTTTTTGGTTTAGGTTTTATGTAACGGGTATGGGATGTCAGCCCATGGCTTTACCCATGTTTAGGCCCTTTTGTAATGTATAAATATAAATCTAGGCGATGTAAGTGAGAGAGATCTAGATGTGTAATGTGGTTAGTGAGCTAAGTGTAAAAAGTTGTGGATGCTTCGTGCATAATGTGTGTTAAGAACTTCCAGAGCTAAGTGAAAGTGATTGTAATAATCTTGTGTGCAAATTGTAAGAAGCTTGTGTGCATATTGTAAGAAGGCTTTGTGCTTAAACCTAGCTTGGGGAAGGAGGATCTGGAAAGGTTCGTGCAGATCTCCTGTCCTATGTGGAGTGGGTTCTTATGGCTCTGTTCTTGTAGAATATTGAAAGAAGACAATAAAGAAGAGAAGAGTTGGTGGACGTAGCCCCACACTAGGGTGAACCACATTTATCCTTTGTCGTGGTTGTTTTTTGCATTATAGTTGTTATGTTATTCATGTGATTTATGCTTAGTGTTGTGATATATGTTAGATGCATATGATATAGTAGCTTAGTGCTTAGTAATGTGAATGACTGATAGATATGATCTATTTCTATACGTTAAATGCTTACATGTATTAGATCTTGTTGAATATTGTGTTGCTCTGTAACTAGGGTTTTGACCTGCGGTGTGAATAAGGGTTAAATACTGATGAATGTTAACTGCTAAGTTCTCTTTTAAGTGTTGTAATCACATATTAGTGTCCTGACTAGGTTGTAGACAATTGAGTCCTACAACCACCCTTGCCTCTACCTCGGGTGAGACTTCATCTGCTTCGCAGGTGTTGCCGAAAGGGCCAGTAGTTAGGATTTTATTGGTGTGTTGTTGAAGCATTGAACCTTGGATCTGCCCCTGTGCCAACAAATGGTTCCATTGTTGGGACCTGAAACTATGATTACTGGGAACTGAAGAAAAGAAAGCTTTGTGCGTAGATCTGTTTCTTTAGTGCGTAGTATTCTACTTGATTGTGAAGCTCTGTGCTAAGAAAGGAATCAGATCTGAAGAAAAGAGGTAATATCTTAAGGCTTTGTGCTCTGAGAAAGGTAAGATAACTGAAAATTTTTGTTTCAAAAGAATGGATCTAGTTGTATGTCTAATAGATTTTGTCTTAGTCTGAAAACTAGGGCACATCTAGAAGAAAGAAGATTGGATATGAGTAGATCTTATAAGAATAGTGCAAGATACATTATTCCTATGCATAGAAAGAATGTTTGGACTAACAAATGGATGCAGGATCCTAGAAAGATTTTTTTGCAGGTTAGTTACTGTGATCCCAGTGCGTAGTACAGGAAAGGTTGGGGGTCATTTAAAAGAAAGAGAGGATTAACTCTTTGTTATAGTTGCAGAAGACTGGGACATCTTGCTAAGGAATGCCCTGGTAGAGGTCCTAGTTGTCTATGTTGTAAAGCTATGGACCATGAAGTTTTGGATTTCCCTAGAATGATTGCTAAAGTTGAAAAGATGAATATGAGACAAGAAAACCATGAGACAAGCCAAGAAACTAAGGATATGATAGAACCCCAGAAAGAATAAGAGATTGTATTATTACAAATGAAAGAAACCTTGAATGATCACAGAGATATCAACTTATTAGAGATATTAAAAGAGAAGGAGTGCATAGAAACAAGAATAGGAGACTTCGACATAGACTATGTTCTGGATAAGGAAACCCAAATGAATATCATGACAGAAAGAACTTGGGAAATTTTGGGAAAGCCTGTTATGGTTCTTTCTTTAGGAGGAATAAGATTATTTAGAGGAAATTCGATAACCCTATGTGGAAGACTTACCCATACATCTATGAGTGATCATGGAACTTTGACAGAAGAAGATTTTGAAATCGTTAAATTTGTTGAGAACAACGCCCCATTTTCTATTTTGCTAGGAAAAACCTGGATTGAGAAAGATCCGAAATGAAGGAAACAAGAAGAGGAGGATCTAGAACAGAAAAAACAAGAACTAAGAGATTCCATGGCTAGGAGAATAGCACACTTACTGGAAGAGCAAGAGGACCAGTCGAAGCTACTGAGGACCAGAGATCTGGATGTCAAAGCTGAAAGAAAACATGAAGACCTCAAACACCTGTCTATACAAGAGAGTAGAACACTTACCCCAAAAAGAGAAGAAGTATTACTCTCAGAACCCTTGAACAACCTGCAGTAGTGAAAAGTGACTATTCCAAGAGGCGATAAGAAAAATAATGGAAAGAGGAAACCAGTGACTAAGATTATAGGAAAGAAAGCCATAAATCTCAGCAAGAAGAAAGGAAAGTTAGAAAAAATACAGGAAATTCCAGGGAGGACTTCACAGAAGGAAGGCTTGCAGAACTGGAACTTCATCAGGATATCAGAATAGTGAAGATTGGAACTTCACCACGATGAAGAAATATGATCGTTGGAGGCATCCTAACCATTATCCCGATGCTCCATAATAGCTCGAACCACAATTATGGCCAGAAAGATTGCCATTATACCGTTGGGACCGCTCCATAACGGATGGAATCGCATTGATTAAGGAATTCCTACCCATTGGAGGAGTTTGTTACACCGTTGAGTTCATTATGATGTTTTCTATTTATCCCGTCGAGCATTGCACCAAGAACACTTTTACCAATTATGATTATCTGAGCCGACAAAGAACTAGTTGCTTTCTCACAGTGCCTATTGAGATCTCGCCACCCATTCTGTTACCGTGATTGTTTGTTCATCGACCTGAGATACCTGATATTGAGCGTGCATGTCGTGTGACTTCATAGAAATAGAGAAATTCATCAAAGAGATCCTCATAGATCTCATGACTGAGAAGGTCATGTCTAGAGGATTCCAATCCTCGTCGACGAGAGGAGTGCAAGCATCCTCATCGACTGCTCGTGGATCTAGACCATCCCGGGCTGCGATAGAGAAACAAACCAAGAATTGTGATGACTTGGAGAATGCAAAGTGTTACATGTCAAAATTACTCAACTGGATAAGTGTCGCATGTTCCTCTCAATTGTCGTAAGTGTCGCATCTTCCCTACAACTTTCGCAAGTGTCGCAAGTTGGTCACAAGTGTCGCAAACGATGTTCAAGCATATTGCCATGCCGACGACACTAAGGAGACACTTAAAACATCACATGTGCTTGGTGTGGAGAAGAATAACTGGTTAACTGGAGTCAAATAACTCCTAACACCGGAAGAGAGCCCTGAAACAAAGGTTTTGAGGGGGAGCGCTCCCCTATATCAGCCTTAGGAGCGCTGGCGCTCCCCTACAAGGCTTCAGGGAGCGTTATAACGGTCCCCTACCCCCTCTGAAGGAGCGCTACTCACTTTGAAGGCGTTGGCGCTCCCCTCAAGATTCTCAGGGAGCGCTACAGCTCTCTGATGCCCCTTCTAAGGGAGTGCTGCCTAATCTGAGGTAGTAGTTGGCCTGTTGAGGAGAATAAGGGGAGGATCTTTCAATATTAGGAGGTAGTTGTATTCAAATTCTTGGTTTCATCAAGAGATCCCTGATCTGAGGAGGAAGTTCCCCAACTTGTTCTAAAGATAAATCAAGAGGTTAAGATCCTCTTAACCTATATAAGCAGGCTCTATGATGGTGGAAAGGGGGAAGAACTGCTAGCATGAAACCTATCATCTTAGAGGAAACACACAGTCAGCCAAAAGAGAGTGATCAGTGAATTTGTTGTTATCCAAGTTGTGGATCTTTCAGGCAAGGGTTAGACGAAGAGGACTTGACGAAGCTGTCGCATTCGCATCTACGATTGCAAGTACTGCTGGCATTATTCTCATTAATATGACACGCTTGGCCTGTTTCTTTCTAGTTTGTGTCTAATGTTACATGAACTTATCATTAATTGATAGATCTATTTTCAAGATAATATCAATAGAGTAGGAAGTGGTCGTATCTTGGTTGTCTGCAGAACTCAGCGAGGAGCGAAGGATTGGAGCGCAACTCAGAGCGTGCAGGGACAAACATCGCTAAAAAGGTACTTTTGTCATCCTTCCTTCTCATGTGTTAGTTTAGATAGATTTTAAAGGAAGTCAGTGTCCACGTTAAGCATTTTCTGTCTTAGAGTTAGGGTCAATCTCTTTGAGGAAATCTGCCTGTCCGCAGGGAGATTTTCCTACAACAGAAACTGGTGACTCCACTGGGGAGATAGCCTCAAATCAAAACTTCTTTCTTCGATTTCTCCTCATTGACCTATTTCTACCCCTTGATTGTTTCAGACCTGGTTCAATCCTCTTTTGATTGGTTTCATGAGCTGATTGGCTCCCTACCCCATCATACTCAGCTTGATCGTCAAAATTGAATTGCAATTTTTTTAAATTTTGACACTTTTGGGAGTTTCTGAACCTAGCGCCCCTGTCCCTGTGCTAATAGAGCGCCAGCACTCCCTAATAGCTTTGCACAGAGCGCTATAACGCTCCTTGCCTTTGGCAATAGAGCGCCAGCCCTCTTTTGTTCAATAAACCCTCCAGAATTGCTTTTTCTAGGTTTTTGCCTCTGTGTTTCTCCTGCTGAGTAACCTTGTGAGTTAATGCTTCTTCTCTTTCAGCCTTGACATCTGTCTTTTTGAAGAATGAACATCTTACTATTTGGATTTTGTAGCCTTCTTCACTATTGTTATTGAGTTTTTCTGTTGATTGGAGTCTGAAACCCATGCATTGTCTTTCTCTCTGTTTAACTGAGTAAAAACCCTGGTGAAGGTCATCAAAGGCCTACAGATCTCCTTATCTTGATTTCAGTCAAGATCATTGTTCTTCAACTTTTTCTTTTTGGGTGTGAAGTTTGTTTTCTCTTTGATTGTTTCTTTTCTTTCACTTTTCATTTTGATTGCAACGAAAGGGTGTGTTGTTTGTATGACTTTTGCTTGTGCTAGTTTGATTTTCATTCATACAAAACAATAATTAGCAAGACGAGCATTGTGTTGAATTGATAATTATTCATATGAAAACAATAAAATGCATCTTCATGATTGATTGTGCATGTTAGAAGGCATCTCAAAAGTTTTAGCATTGCATCAGGATTTGATTGAGAAAAAAAAATTGTTTGAGGATGCTCCTTATTTGTGCTTGTTAGTGAAAAGAACTTTCTCTCTCCCTTAGATAGATGTTCATCGAAAAGAAATGACTGCTTATCACATTTGATGCATTTTGGGGACTGATTCATATTTCCATTCGTTTCACTTCCATGCACCCCTTTGCGTAAAGAACAGTCGTAAAATCAACGCTAATTAAAAATTATTTGGAACTTTTTCTTTTCCAGGATCCTCCACCAACAGTAGACTAGGCTTAGTACTTTGGATTAGGTTGTGAGCATAACTCTCCAAAGTTTCCAAAACAAACATTAGCATCCTGAGTTAGGGAGAGTAAAATCCAATTATCGTATAAGTCTGCCTGGGATCCCCCTCTCACACAGGGGTTACGCACGAAGTCGCATTTGGGTGAGCTACGGGGACTAAGCCTCCATGGTTTAACTGATTGTGGTGGTAAGATCGTATTATGGGGATCACTTTGAGGTAAATCCACAATTACTGCATGGAAGCCTTTTAGTTGATTTCAGGCTCGATACCCTGCCCATACATTCGGATCGGACTGTCGACTGTTCCTGCCCGGGGGCTGACTGCGAATTGGTAACCTTAGTGGCCATAATCTTTAGGGTCTTACACAAGGTGACGGTGACAGGAAGTCTCACTGTACCTAGAGCAGACATTGGTCAAACTCAATCGGGCTCCTTGGAGGGTAAATCCACAATTACTACGTGGAAGCTTGCACCAAGGCGTAAGTCCGTTAAGCAGGTCACCATTGTAAGTGTTCCACCCTATCCCCGCCCCTTCTGGACTTGATCATGCGACGTTGGATTTCATCACCAACTAGTACGGTCATCAAAAGAAGGTCCTGTTTTCTTGGTTGTGATTCTTAGATTCTTTAGCGTGTGTTGTTTCTTTTCGGTAGTTGGCCATAGATCTATTTCGCCGACTCTTCTTCGCCAACATCGACCCTCCACGTCGTTCGCGGAGGCTACAGGGACTTCCTTTAGAAAATATGGAAGGAAACACCCCTTTACCCCCTCATTCTACGGAGGAATCTCCTCAACAGAGCGAGGTTCAAAATACTACAACTTCCCAAGAAGAAGTTCCCACTCCTTTGGAGAATTTTCGAATTGTTTCAGAATCTCCGGAAGCTTACCGCATTCCGGAGGGATATGAATGACAGGTCCTCCACCTGAATTCCGCTGGAGAATTTGTTGTCATCAATCCTTCTGACATTATGGCTGGGTCTTCTCAAAACCCTTTAGCCAATGACCCTTTTTGGACCGCAGACATTGTTCGAAGTCCACCACGCTTGGTGTGAGATCTTTATGGAACAAGGGAAGGTGTCGATGCACCTTTTTCCTACACCGTACCTCCAAATCATTTCACCGGTACCACCACTTTTATAGCCACACTACCCATTGGTCCAAACATACCATCCGTTGGCCCAAGGTCTACTATTCCCCTCTAGACGGCCCATTCTACAATGGTCCCGCACATTCCGACTATCCCCGCCGGTAACACGGTGGTCAATCAAGATCTGATTGGTACACTTGTAACACCAAGACCTACACTCCCTTTTGGATTCGGGGCACTGAATTCTTCCACTACCACCACTGCCCAAACTACTACCCAATTTATACCGGGAAGTTCCATACCTATCCAACAACCTGGAGGGACCGGTCTTGGTGGTCCTAACCCGCTCGGCGGGACCGGTCAGTCATTTACGCCTAGTTCTCAAATCCCGGGAACCCTACCTCAAGTTGGGGGGAATCCTCCCACCGGAGGACAAATTCCATTCGGGGGGAACCTTAATGTTGGGGGACATCCTCCCACCGGGGGACAAATTCCATTCGGGGGGCACCCTCATGCTGGGGGGAAGCCTCAATCCAGAGTCTACCATCAACCACACAGACAAAATGTGTCCATCGCACCCAATTCGTGGAACGTCCTTTTTCAAGGAAACCCACAGTTCTCGACAGGACAAAATTTTCAGACTCTGCAGCAAACCCCTTATGGACAAATGCCAAACCCACCCTATAACCCACAAAACCCATCCGGTTATCCTCCGCTCACACATGCTTCTCAAAACATCTCAAATCCTGTGTACCTTGGTCAAAACCAACCTCACATGAGAGGGCCCACTAGTTATAATTATCCACATAACCCAGTAATGGGCCCCACTGGTGTCCCTCTACCACACCAACATTACCCACAGGTTAACCGAAAACTACCTTTTCTAGCTACCCTGGATCTTCCAGACTTGTCTCGGTTAACGAATGATCCCATTTATCATTCTCCGGTTTGGCTAGCTATTCCAGCTAAACTTCCTTCTGACATCCCAAAATTCGAAGAAAAGTCTGGAGAAGACTCGAACAACCACGTGATGACTTTCCATTTGTGGTGTTCATCCAACTCCCTCATGGACGATTCGATTCGTTTGTGTCTTTTCCAACGAACACTTATGGGTTCCGCGGCGAAATGGTATATTGAATTACCACATGCATCTTTTCACGAGTTCAACTCCCTTGCCATGTCCTTCCTCACGCACTTCCAATTACCCATCCGGTACGAGACGGGTACTGAACTATTAACCTCCCTTCGTTAGACAACTTCTGTACATATCTCCGATCATATCCATGAATGGAGACGACGACGAAGGCTAATCAAAGTGGTCATTCCTGACCAATTGTTAGCAGAATGGTTCACGAAATCATTGTTACCCCAAATTGCTCGTGACGTTGGAAGAAGCCATCGCCCGAGCTCAGTACTTAGACTTAGTCTATTCACAATCTGGTACTCTATATGAGTTGATACCAAACACCACCCGTGACACTAACAATCCATCCAAACCATCGACTGCTTCGCATGCGGATGGAGTTATTGGCTCCGTCAAAACTCAATCTACTACCCAGTCTACTGGAATGATCCAACGGCCCGCTTCAACGGCTGCTCCCAGTTCGACTGCACCCTCTTCTACCCCCCCTCAAACTCAGTTCTCTGATGTGAATGCAGTCCAATCAACCCCTTCACAACAACTTGGGGGAAATAAGAAAGCGATAAACAAACCAAAGAAAAAAAATAACAACGAACAACCCAAAACCCAACCACAAAATCCTGCTGCCGGAAAACAACCACAACGAAAACTGAAATTCCCATGTCTCATTTGTGGTGACGATCACTACACTCGAGACTACCCAAATCGCGATGAAGTGGCCAAACTTTTCAAGGTAAATTCACAACCCACTGTGCTCACTCAGCCTTTTCCACAGTAACAATATTTGGTTGCACAAACCCCCACGTCGAGGGGCAGTTCCAACCAACCCCATGATGAGGCCTCGACAAGTGCCCACATTTACATGTTTAATGGAGTTAATCTAACCACTCACTCTGCGACATATGACACACCAGTTAAACCTGACAAGCCAAAGATCGCTAACAGTTCTCCGTTAGACCCGTTACCATCCCCCGCCAATCCTCCATCTGTTAGCCCTCCATCCGGGCCACTCCAGATTAAGAAACCTTCTTTTGACTCTATCTTACGCCCTCCTAAGAGAACCATTCGGAAATCTACCTTCAATCCTACTTCACGGGCTACCCAAAATTACAACATTGTAGAAGATTTGGCCCAAGCCCCGTGTGCCATGTCTGCCTTGGAAGTTCTACAACACTGCCCCAACCAACGTAGAACGCTCTTAGACGCCATCATCACTTTTGATCCTGAGTCATCAAACCACCTCACGTTTAATCTGGATGATCATCAACCACGACTCTCCCACCAGCTAGCTTTCCAAATCGATGTTGTTGTTCACAATCAACAAATCCACCGAACTATCCTGGATGAGGGAGCCTCCACCTGTGTCATGTCTCTAGCCTGTTGGAAAGGCTTGAAATCACCTGCCCTTAACAAGTCCGCTACCATGTTACGCGCCTTCGATGGATGAGGTTTTCATCCTCATGGATTATTGCAATCCTTAGCCGTTCAGTTGGGCGGAAAAACTGTTATCGTTGACGTCGAGGTGGTCGATGCTCCCCTTGATTACAACCTACTACTTGGAAGAAGTTGGTTCTATGCCATGACTGTCGTCGCCTCGTCAGTGTTTCGATGTGTACAATTCCCCCATCAAGGAAAAATTGTTACCATCGATCAGCTTGATTTTTGCACACCCGACGCTCGCATCCCTGCTACCAACAACATTCCTTTTTTGGGAGACCACCCGGTTACGTATGAAAGCATTGGTGTTGGCTTATTGAAAGATTCTAGCCTCATGGGTACTTTCCCTACACCACTTCCACCTACCGCACATCATATTGGCACTATCAATATGATCTCAACTATGCCTTATCAATCCTTGGAATCATCTGACCCTTGGATTGTGCCTAGTCCTTTGGAATTCGATGTGCTCGGTGACACTATGTCACTTAGCCCAGCCGAGGCCGCATACGTAGCTATTCAATCTGCCTCTCCCCCTTCGAACACTTCACATTCATTGGCATTCAATGCCTTTTTTATGCCCTCGTGGTTGGATTCCCTATCATCTGTCGTCAATTACATTTCCCACATTTTTCCTTCGGACGAATCTATTATGGAAATGCTTAGCATTGACGATCTTCCCTGGGATGATAACCATCATCGATCCTCTTTTCTTCTACCATTGAAAGAAATTCACGGAGACACACACTCTGTCTTCCCATTTGATGTTACCCATGCTCCGAAATCTCCTATCCTCACACAAGATACTCTCTCTGAGGGGAACATGAGTAACATCTCTACTACAATCACGATTGACATTTCAATCAAAGAAGGTGTCGTGGAAAACATCAACCTTGGTGCTAATTTCACACCCGACGAAGTAGTTTCTTACACCACTTTGTTCAAGGAATTTTGCGATGTCTTCGCATGGAGCTACGAGGAAATGCCAGGGATTGACCCTTCAATCGCCGTACACGAAATCAAAACTTACACTGACGCGAAACCGGTTCGACAAAAACTTCACCCGGTTCATCCCAAGAAAATCGCAGCTATAAAGGCAGAAGTTGAAAAACTTCTAAAATCTGGCTTCATCTATCCCGTCCCTTTAACCGAATGGGTCTCCAACCTTGTTCCGGTTGCTAAGAAACAAGGGACCATCTGTGTTTGCGTTGACTATCGAGATCTCAACAAAGCTTGTCCCAAGGACAACTACCCTACGCCCTTCATCGACCAAATCATCGATAATTGTGTAGGGAGCGTAATCTTCTCTTTCATGGATGGCTTTTCTAGATATAACCAGATTGAAATCTTACCTACTGATCAACATAAGACAACCTTCATCTGCCCTTGGGGTACTTTCGCCTACCGAAAGCTACCTTTTGGCCTTAAAAATGCTGGTGCTACTTTCCAACGAGCCATGTCGTACGCTTTTCATGACATCAAACATATAGTAGAACCGTATCTCGACGATTTACCCTCCCATTCGCTAAATCGATCCAATCACATTGATCATTTACGAGCAATTTTTCTTCGATGTCGGTTCTACCGTATTCGTCTGAACCCACACAAATGCATTTTCGCTATCGAATCCGGTCGACTCCTCGGCTTCATTGTCTCCAAAGACGGGATCAGGGTGGATCCCTTAAAGATCAAGGCCATCTTATCATTACCTTCACCTACCAATGTAACCCAACTCCAGAGTTTGCAAGGCAAAGCAAACTTTCTTTGTCATTTCATCTGCAACTATGCCGAGATCACTAAAGGATTTATGAGGTTACTAAAAAAGAATGTCCCTTTCATCTGGGATGACACTGCTCAACGGTCATTCGATGCTCTCAAGCACGCTTTGACCCATGCACATTTGTTACATCCCCCTGAATATACAAAGGATTATATCCTTTACTTGGCCGCTTCTACTTCCACCATTGTGATGGTGTTAGTTCAAGAAGACCCCAACGGCGAAGAACATGTGATTTATTATCTGAGCAAGAGTTTATCTGGACCCGAACTCAGATATTCGCATGTTGAGAAACTGGCTCTGGAAGCCGTCATCGCTATCCAAAGGTTCCGCCACTACATCTTATTACGCACCACCACGGTAATCGCAGACTCCAACCCAATGTATCACCTCTTGACACGTCAAGTACTTGGGGGAAAATATTAAAAATGGATCGTTATTATTCAAGAATTAATCTTGAGTTTACGAAGGCTAAAGCCAAAACATCCCTGGTGTTTTTCGAGCTCATCTGTACTCTCCCTCGTGCCGATGAAAACATTGAACCTAGAGATTCTCTCCTCGACGAATCTCTCTTCCTCATCAGCACCTCTGATCCTTGGTACGGAGACATTCTCCTTTACCTTCAAACCCAACGTTTTCAGCCCAACATCTCTCACGAAGAGAGTCGACGCATTCGTCACCACTCTCGTCGTTATATCATTCTCGGCGACACTTTGTATCACCGTGGTATTGACACCATCCTTCGGTGATGTCTGATTCACGAGGAAGCTGAACACATTTTGACCGATTGTCACCTTGGCGCCTGTGGCGGTCACCTATCCGAGATGGCCACAGCCCAAAAAATCCTACATGCCGGCTACTTTTGGCCCTCGATTTTCAAATATTGCATCGAGGCCGTCAAAAAATTCCCACCCTGCCAAATATTTAACAAAAAGGCACGTACCCACCCTACGGCGCTGCACCCTATTATCGCCATCGGCCCCTTTGCCAAATGGGGCATCGATTTCATGCAGTGTAATCCTACCTCAGCCGAGGGGCACGGTTACATCATCGTCGCCGTCGACTACTTCACCAAATGGGTTGAGGATATGCCTACCTTCATGAATGATGGCCGTACTGTAGCTCTATTCCTCTTCAACCACATCATAACTCGTTTTGGTGTACCACGTGCCATTGTCACTGACCATGGTGCACACTTCAAAAACCAGATGATGAGCGAGTTACATGTCAAATTGGGTTTTCTC